>JAWZYT010004590.1:57500-61224 GCA_034508575.1 Petrolisthes manimaculis
CCCTAACCTAACGCATGCATACATGAATACACAAACACTACCTCCCGCATACTCGCTCGAACGTAAACATACTAGTCCCTTCCTTCCTTCCTTCCTTCTCTCTCTCTCTCTCTCTCTCTCTCTCTCTCTCTCTCTGGCCATATTCCTCTCAATATTACATAATGTTTACATATTTGTCCACAGCTATGACATATCCTATAGCTCTCTCTATTTCTCTCTCACACTCGCACATGTAAACACACACACACACCATCCCCCTACATAAACTTGCCTGCATATGTACTTGATAGAGGTTAAGTGCATCACAAAACGCTTTTACAGTGGTATAATCAGCCAACAAAAATTAACTCATACCGTATTCTACAGTGGGCGGCAAAAGTCTTGTCGCTACACCAGCCAACTCATAAAATATAGTATGTAAATATAAGCTTCCCACACTGGTATACCGAAAACCAGAGAAATTTACTGGATTTTAGTATGGTTAATGTGTTTGTTTGTTTATTATTCTTTATTATATTATCTTTCAAGAAGCGATGAGTGAAGCGACACGACTTTTGACGCCGACTGTACATCTCTTTCTCATTTATAGCACACTGTCAACAACATATGTCAGGACAACTCTGCTACTCCTACACACACATACTGAACAAATAACAGTCTACCTTACACACACACACACACACAGACTACACACACAAATAACAGTCTATCTTCCACACACACACACACACTAATACACACACACACACACACTAATACACATTCACACACACTAATACACACAAATAACAAGTAATCTCAATCAATCTCTCTCTCTCTCTCTCTCTCTCTCTCTCTCTCTCTCTCTCTCTCTCTCTCTCTCTCTCTCTCTCTCTCTCTCTCTCTCTCTCTCTCTCTCTCTCTACCAATTCAATATTCTGAAACTCTTGCATAACACACTTATTGACCATTTAGCTATTCACCATCAAACTCATAGCTAAATCACAACCATACAAAGAAAAGGAATACAAAAAACCTACAAACAGCAACAGATTTAGTGGTCCCTTAATTGTACAAAAACAGAAGATGGTTTCATTGTTATTTTAATTAAAGGAAGTAATTCACTTTTGGTACATTGGAGTGCCATGATTCCTCCAAAGTATGCCAAGAAACAGCAGGACCATATGAACAAAAAAATAATGGTGTTATGTTGCTTGGAATAGTTTGGTGGAAAATCAGTTGCTCCAGATTTACCAACACTGAATTTAAACTTCTCCCTTAAACAGCCCAGTGTAGAAAAAAATAAATTGCCTAGGAAACAGTGACAGTCATGCGTCCTTCAAATTCCTCACATATGACGTCAACAGCTATCCTATACAATGCCTTCAAAATTTATCTAATTATCACTATATTAATATGTTCTCTCTACAGTAATACCAACCAGATGCAGAAATTATACTACCATCACCTGGACACATAAATAATATTAAAAATAATAACAATAGCAATAAAAATAACTAAAATAATAATAAAAATAATAATAGCAATAAAAATAACTAAAATAATAATAAAAATAAAAATATAAGTAATAAAATAATTATATAAATAAACATACCTCTGCAACAACGACAACAACAACAACCTGACACTTGCGACAACAAGCATTTTTCTCACAAGAACATGAATAACTTTACCCCAACAACAACGAAAACAAAATAAATCAAATGATACTTTAATCTACTGTACTGTAATGACAAAAACACACTCTCCCCACGACATAAATACCATAAAACGTAGATGAATAAATTTACACAATTAAGATAAAAAAAACTATTGTATTCCAAACTACAATAAAAAAAAATTATAATAATAATAATAATAATAATAAAAATAAAAGATAAATATAAAAAAATAAAAAATATACGCCTTTCGGGGGAGATTCACTTATTGGTATAATGGAAGGCTACCGATTCCTCCTAAATATGCCAGAAAACAGATGCCTTCAATGGTGCAAATAGGGGTGCCTCTGTTTCGTGGCATAGTTTGGAGGAATCATCAGAACCCTTCCACTCCACCAACAAAAGAATCTTCTTCCCTTAAGGGTGGTACGGTAATTCTTTTTTGTTACATTGAAGTGCCATAATTCCTCCAAAGTATGCCAGGAAACAGAACCATAGGAACAAAAATAATGGTGTTATGTTGCTTGGAAGAGTTTGGAGGATTCAGTTGCTCCAAACATTTACTGTTATTATTACACTGCTATTATTGTAACTGAATAAATTTAATTAAAGCGAGCCGAAATCCCGTAATTATAGAGAAATCTTGTAAGGAAATAATAGGATAAATAGACGATGGTAAACTTATACATACATACATACGGTGCAACACATTACTCAGGTTTTAAAAGGGGTAGGTAGTAAGTAGTAGCCTATAGTGTTTTGGGTACATCTTTAGCAACTGATTCCTCTTAAAAATTATTCCAAGCAACAGAGCAGAAATTTACTCAAAAAAAGAAAACTAATGCTATATAGCCTACATAAATATTTTGTGTACTTAAAAAAATAAATTGTACAGCAAACACAAACTCTTAAATATGGAAAAAATTTCGACATTAACTAACCTCTAAAATATAGACAAAAAAACACACCAATTTGAAACACCATTAAAACGAGTAGAGAAAAATATTGCAACTTAGTGAAAAAGAATGTAGTCTGAGCGGCAGGAGTCAATTAGTGTAAACGGTGGGCAGTTGTCGGGGGAAAAGGTGGGGTGGAGCTCTATAATTGTACCCCCCTTGTCTGCATAATGACACGCTGGGGGCTGGAGGAGGGGGGGAGGATAAGAGTGGGGACGGAGGGAGAGAGAGAGGGGGGATGGATAAGAGGGAGAGAGGGAAAGAGAGATGGAAAGGGACAGAGGGAGGAAAAGAGGGGGACGGAGGGAGAGAGAGGGATGGATAAGAGGGAGAGAGGGAAAAAGAGATGGAAAGGGACAGAGGGAGGAAAAGAGGGGAAGGAACAATGTAGGGACAGAGGGAGGAAAAGAGGGGAAGGAACAATGTAGGCACAGAGGGGAATGAAAAGGAGAGACAGAGGGGAAGGAACAATGTAAGGACAGTGGAAAAGGAAGGAAGGACGGGATAGAAGAGAAGGACTGAAATACAAGAAGGAATGAAATAGGAGACGGAATGAAAGAAAAGATGGAGTAATGGGAAGGAGGGATGACAGAGAATGGATAAGAGAGGAAGAACGTAGTAAGGTTAAGGTAATTATACACATAAAAAAAGTAAGGATTAATGCAGAGGTAAAAAGCAAGTAAAGAGAATGAAGACAGGGGAAGGAAGCAAGGAGATAGAATGAAAGCAAGGAAGGAAAAGAGATGGAAAGAGATGAGAAAGAGGGGAAGAAGTGGTATGAGGGAAGGAAAAGTGAGATAAAAAAGGGAATGTGAACAAAGATAAAACTGCAAGAGACGAGACACTTTGATAAACATTACTTTAACTTTATGCAACACGTGGATCTCATGATGTGGTGAACGGATGTAGACAAGAGAATGATGGGTGGGGAGCAGTGAGGTGGAAGGTGGAATGAAAGGTGAGGAGCAGTGAGGTGGAGGGTGGAATGAAAGGTGAGGAGCAGTGAGATGGAAGGTGGAATGAAAGGTGAGGAACAGTGAGATGGAGGGTGGAACGAAAGGTGAGGAACAGTGAGGCGGAGGGGTGGAATGAAAGGTGAGGAGCAGTGAG
>JAWZYT010004591.1:0-85000 GCA_034508575.1 Petrolisthes manimaculis
GTAGATGTAAAGGTGATGTAAGGAAGTATAGTTTTCCTTATAGATGTATTTAGTGGATGGAATCAGTTGGATGAAGAAGTAGTGTGTGCACAGAGTATTCATAGTTTTAAACAAAAGTTGGATCAAAGTAAATAGAGAGAACGAAATAATATAGTGCGACAAAACTATTCATAGAACTAAAAGAATATGATTAAATAAAATCAAGCAGACGGGACACCACGAGCTTATGCTCACTTCCTGTAACTTACAATTAGGTAAATACATATATACACACATAACATACATATATACATAACAACTTACACATATACACATCATACATACACACATAACAACATACATACACACATAACAGCATACATACATATAACAACATACATAATAACATACATACACACATAACAACATACACACATACATAACAACATACATACACACACATAACATACATACAAAGGAGGAAAGATAGATACATAAGAAGAGGAATACAAATCTATATATATAAAACAGAGTGTCTGTCTGTCTGTTTAGCCGCTATACACAGCCACATCGTTCTACCTAGAGTAATCATTTTTACATACAATTTTCGCGGAGACCTGAGGAGTGTCTTGGCCCTATAATTTTTTTATTTCTTCAATGATTAACCCCTTAAAAACAATTTTTTTCATTTCCCCCACCCCCAGCTGACAAATGGGGGTCGAAAATTTTCAAATTTCGACTTTCATTTAGGCAAACAAAAATCTTGCAGAATGTAAGAGCTTTAATTTACACACCAGGAACTGAAAACGGGACCCTTCTAGGTGTACACAAAAGCTTATAACAAGAGCATCAATCAATCTATATATATAAAACAGAGTGTCTGTCTGTCTGTTTAGCCGCTATACACAGCCACATCGTTCTACCTAGAGTAATCATTTTTACATACAATTTTCGCGGAGACCTGAGGAGTGTCTTGGCCCTATAATTTTTTTTATTTCTTCAATGATTAACCCCTTAAAAACAATTTTTTTCATTTCCCCCACCCCCAGCTGACAAATGGGGGTCGAAAATTTTCAAATTTCGACTTTCATTTAGGCAAACAAAAATCTTGCAGAATGTAAGAGCTTTAATTTACACACCAGGAACTGAAAACGGGACCCTTCTAGGTGTACACAAAAGCTTATAACAAGAGCATCAATGTCTTAAAAAAAAATTTAGTCTCTCCTGAAAAAATTAAAGAAAACATGCTCATGCTCTGCATGAAAGAGAACGTAATACGATCAGATAGACTGTTTTATATATATCTCTCTCTCTCTCCATGTGCATGTTCTTAGACAGACAGACAGACAGACAGAGACAGAGACAGATAGACAGACAGAGACAGACAGACAGACAGAGAGATAGACAGACTGACAGAGACAGACAGACAGATAGACAGACAGATAGATAGACAGACAAAGACAGACAGATAGATAGACAGACAAAGACAGACAGATAGATAGACAGACAGACAGACAGAGACACAGACTGATAGATAGACAGAGACACAGACAGATAGATAGACAGAGACACAGACAGATAGATAGACAGAGACACAGACAGATAGATAGACAGAGACACAGACAGATAGATAGACAGAGACACAGACAGATAGATAGACAGAGACACAGACAGATAGATAGACAGAGACACAGACAGATACATAGACAGAGACACAGACAGATACATAGACAGAGACACAGACAGATAGATAGACTGAGACACAGACAGATAGATAGATAGATAGATAGATAGATAGATATAGAGATAGATAGATATAGAGATAGATAGATATAGAGATAGATAGATATAGAGATAGATAGATATAGATAGATAGATATAGAGATATAGAGATAGATAGATAGATAGATAGATAGACATAGATAGATAGATAGATAGACATAGATAGATAGATAGATAGACATAGATAGATAGATAGATAGATTGATAGATAGATAGATAGATAGATAGATAGATATAGAGATAGATAGATAGATAGATATAGAGATAAATAAATATAGAGATAGATAGATATAGAGATAGATAGATATAGAGATAGATAGATATAGAGATAGATAGATATAGAGATAGATAGATATAGAGATATAGAGATAGATAGATAGATAGATAGATAGATAGATAGATAGATAGACATAGATATATAGATAGACATAGATAGATAGACATAGATAGATATATAGACATAGATAGATAGATAGATATAGATAGAAAGATATAGATAGATAGATATAGATAGATAGATATAGATAAATAGATAGATATAGATAGATAGATAGATATAGATAGATAGATAGATAGAGGTAGAGATAGATAGATAGATAGATAGATAGCTATAGATAGATAGATATAGATAGATAGATAGATAGATCCGCGGACAACGTCGGGTATCCCTGCTAGTAATAAATACAGAAAATGCTTGAATAATAAAAGAGGGTAATAATAAACTTTTTAAAAATCTGGAGCAACTGATTCCTCCAGACTTTTTGTTTCCTGGCATGCTTTGGAGGAATCAAGGCGCTCCAATGTACAGTACCAAATGTGTATTACTCCCTAGGGCCAAGGTGAAGGAAAGTTCAGAAAATTATCAAACCTATAAAACTAATTGATACTGTGTTTTCTGGTGGCATGTGTATGTGTGTGTATTTGTAAATGTGTGTGTATGGGTGTGTATTTGTAAATATGTGTGTGTGTGGGGGGGTGTAAGTAGGGGAGGGGGAGGGGTAAAGGGGGAGTGGTGGGCAGGGGGTGTGAGGAGGGGGAAAGGGAATGACAGCCACCAACAATCAAGAGTCAGTTTAGCAGAAGTGAATGGCTTTGAGGTTTAAGCTGAGTCGTTTCCTTACAACAACACCGGTAATTGACAAGGAATACAAAGGTAACAAACAGTCAGTAACATGTAGGTTCAGTAACATGTAGGTTCCTTGCGAGGTCTGAGTTACTAAGGATAGAATAGTGGAAGGCTTGACTCCGCAAAAAAATATTATGTTTATATAGAAGTTGGCCAATCTCTGCCCAATCTTACACACACACATACACGTCAGTCTCTCTCTCTCTCTCTCTCTCTCTCTCTCTCTCTCTCTCTCTCTCTCTCAGCACACAACCTTAATGAGACATCACAGTCTCTACCATTATTTTTTCACACTCACATACCCTTTGAAGATAATGTGTGATATAGCAACATGGAGGAGGTGGAGGTGAAAGAGGAGGAGGAGATAGAGTAGGAGGGGGAGAAGGGAGAGTAAAATGGAGATTGAGTTGGTTTGGGGGTAACTGCAGTGTTTGTAAATCTGGAGAAACTGATTCCTTGAAACTATACAAAGCAACAAGAGGTCACCATTAGTATTATTCTTTTATGTTAATCTTCTGGTCCCGTTTCCTGGCATGCTTTGGAGGAAGCAAGGTGCTCCAATGTACCAAAGAGTACAGTGCCATGTCTTTCAAGGTGGATTTCTTTTGTTGTTGAATTGGAAGGTCTCTGATTCCTCCAAACTATGCCATGAAACAGATTCCCCATTAGTACCACCGAGGGTGTCTGTTTTCTGGTATAGTTAGGAAGAATCAGTAGCCAAAAATGTATACCCTCTTCTTATTTAATGGACCCTGTGATCGTGTTGTATGAAAATTGGAGGCTTGTTATTCCCCCTGATTATGCCACGAAACACACTCCTTCCATAATAATTGGCGTTTCGTGGTAATATTTGAAGGACTCGTTTACCTCCAATTTTCTGACTACATCACAGGGTCCCTTAAAATGGAAGGACACTTAAGATGAAAGAGAAGGTAAAATGAAATGGGGTCAGGTAAAAGAGGTCCATTTAGGTATCTCATGTATACAGCTTTGCTCAGTACATACACACACTTGCACACATAAACGCACATACATAATTATATTCACACATACATGCATTCAAACACACACACATGCATACATAAACGCACATACAGTTATTCACATACATGCATTACAACACACACATACATTCACTCACTGACTCACAAACATTTACACCAATACACACACACACACCGAGAGAGAGAGAGAGAGAGAGAGAGAGAGAGAGAGAGAGAGAGAGAGAGAGTTGATTAAAGATAAAGGTTAGGAATGATGCAAGGGAGGGAGGGAGGGAGGGACATTGCAGACAACTGGAAGGGGTGGTGGTGGAGGGAGAGGAGGAATAATGAATGGGGGAAGTTGGAGCAGCAAGGAGAGGGGAAGTGTGTCTTTATCGCACAGTTGATAGCAGAAGTTGTCCTCCACCTTACCCTCTCCGAAAGTCAACAGTGAAGATGTTTTTTGAATTTGTGATAATGTGTACGACTGTGACTCTCTCTCTCTCTCTCTCTCTCTCTCTCTCTCTCTCTCTCTCTCTCTCTCTTTGTTGTGTTGTGATGTGTTGTTTTGTGTTGTTGGTGTGATGTTGTATTGTGTCGGTGTTGTTCTTGGTGTTGTGTTTTGTTGGTGTTGTTAGTGTGTTGTGTGGTGTTTGTGTTGTTGTGTGGTATTGTGTTATATATTGTGTTGCTTGGTGTTGTTGTGGTGGTGTTGTGGTGGTGTTGTTAGTGTGTTGCGTGGTGTTTATGTTGCTGTGTTGTGTTGTGTTGTTGTGGTGGTGTGTGGTGTTGTGTTATATATTGTGTTGCTTGGTGTTGTTGTGGTGTATTGTGTTGCTTGGTGTTGTTGTGGTATTGTGTTATGTATTGTGTTTCTTGGTGTTGTTGAGGTGGTGTGTGGTGGTGTGTGGTGTTATGTTGTGTGATGTTGGTGTTGTGGGGTTGTGTTGGTGTCGTGTGATGTTGGTGTTGTGTTGTGTTGTGTTGTTGGTGTGATGTTATATTGTGTTGGTGTTTTTCTTGGTGTTATGTTGTGCTTTGTTTGTGTTGCTAGTGTGTTGCGTGGTGTTTATGTTGCTGTGTTGTGTTGTGTGGTGGTGATGTTGTGTTGTGTAATGTATTGTGTTGTTGTGGTGTGGTGTTGTGGTGTTGTGGTGGTGTGTGGTGTTATGTTGTGAGATGTTGGTATTGTGTGGTTGTGTTGGTATCGTGTGATGTTGTGTTGGTGTTGTTGCTGTTGTTGTGTTGTGCAGTGTTGTGTGTATTCATGGCCCACACGTCCCTCATTAACGAACAGTAATTACACATCCTGTTTCCGCTTCCGTCAACAAACAAACAAACACATACTACTTGTTCTTACTTCATCGTTGTTGTTATAGGTTGTTTCCTACAATGCCAGAAATATGTGTGTGTACACACACACAGACACGCACGCACGCACGCACACTCTCCCTGTCTCTCTTTCACTCTCTCTCTCTTCTTCAACTGTCCCTCTATTCTTTCTATTTCCTGCCTGCTTGCTGTCTCACCTCTCTATCAATCACCATTATCTGGTGCTATATGACCTCGCTGTTGCGGCACCTAAATATCAATCAATCAATCAATTAGCCACTACTCACCTCATGCAGCATCCATCCATCTTGACTTAAAGGAGATAATTATTAAACATTGTCTTGTTGGTAAATCGGAAGGCTACTGATTCCTCCAAACTATATATTATACCAGAAAACAGACAGACGCTCTCAATGATACTAATAAAGATTCAGATATACCAACCAACCAACCAACACTGTACTACTGCCGTTTAACCCTTCGAGACCGGCTGACGACATACACCGTCTTACGTTAAAGACCAGCTGACGACATACACCGTCAAAGATATTTAGCGCCATTTAGGGCTATGTAGGGCTCGTTTTTCTTGTCAGCGGGCGAGAAAACAAACTCACAATAACGATCCACTACCCACTCAGATTCTGGGACGTCACGATGGCTGGGCAATTTTTAAGTATTTGCCCTTGTCCGAATTTGTGCTCTAACGATCGTAAGACAATACCGTAGTGAATATATGTACGTGAGTGACACCATGATATTCCTACAAGGTTACAAATTATTATTTAGTGTATAGATCATGACACACGATACATAATGGTAGTAATAAGAAAATAACACCACAAAACACGCTTAGGCAGGGGGGAGAGTGATGGTAAATATACGTGTTTCCTATGGTACAAATCAGTTTGTTTATCATTTTCTAAGTGACAATTACACGATGATATATTCCTACAAGTGTTCATACTATTTTTAGTGTTGTAATCATGACATACGATACATAATAGTAGATATACGAGTGAGTTGACAAGGGAATTATGCTAAACTGAACACTTAGCCAAAGTCGAGTCAATCTCGCACGTACACACAGACACACTGCTGTCTCGTGCGCAAACATGGTCCACTTCAACTAGCCCTATCTCTACAACTATTCATCGTACAGCCCACCCGATGGTACCATTGGAAAGAGGAAGAGTTGAAGGTTTGCAAAAAACTATATTGAAGTCAGTACACTATATAGGTTAAGAGTGAAAGCATTGTGAATATAGGGGAGATCGAGGAATTTTGCCGCTACCGGCGGGCCAAAAACTAGAGGCAAATGTACTCTTAACCGGAGCGTATGGGTTAAGGACCCTAACCAAACCTAATCTAGCCGAACCTAGCCTAACCTAAACTAACCTAACCAACCTTTAAGGAACCCTCGTGATGTAGTCAGAAAATTGGCGGTTTAGAGAGTCCTTCAAACATTGTCACGAAACACCAACCACATTAATTAAAAGGAGAGTACACTTTTGGTACATTGGACTGCCTTGATTCCTCCACAGTATGCTAGGAAACAGAAACAGAGGAACAAAAATAATGGTTGCTGGCCTGATGCTTGGAACAGTTTGGAGGAATAATTTGTTCAGGATTTACCAACATTGTATCCTCAAATTAATTAAAAGAGCTTATTTTATGGCATAGTCAGGAGGAATCAGAAGTTATCTGGTCTTATACAGGATCACAGTGTCCCTTAAGTAAACACTCAATAAGGGGGAAGCTTTGTGTTGGTAATTCTAGAGCAACTGAATCCACCAAACTATTCCAACCAACAGAACACCATTATTTTTTCCCTCTCTGGTCCTGTTACCTAGCATACTTTGGAGGAATCAAGGCACTCCAATGTACCGAAAAAGAATTGATTGCCACCTTAACATAACTAGCAAGACAGATTTCTTTACTTCATATCGTTTGAATAACTCTTCCTGAAAATATACTTCTACATCACACTCAGTTGAATTTGCCATGACAGTGATGTTCACTGTAGCAAAGATGGAGTGTGACTGGTGAGTGTTGGCGGTGTTAGGAGGGGGGTTAGTGGGGGAAAGGGGGTAATTTGCGGGAGCCCTACAATGGTTCCATAGTCCGAACCATAGTCCGAATCATTTGAAATTATTTAGAGAATCTGTGTAATAACAAGGTCCAAATTTCAGGGAAGATGTATATATCCTGAAAATTTCAGGGAATATACATATTCCCCAAGTGAATCAGACATTATACATATTCCCTGAAAATTTCAGGGAATATATATATTCCCTGATTATACAGATTCACTGTAACATAACATACATACACTTCCCATACCATTCTTAAACACATCTATATACACTTCGCCCCACTCCACACACACAAACCTACACAGACCACAACATACTCTCACACCTAGACTCACATCTACACCACTTCCCTCACGCACCCTATACTCCCTGCACACTCCCACATGCAAATCATGCATGCAAATGGCGATAGTAACCATTTGTATTGATTCAGAATTTACGACAAGGAAACGTCAAGTGTGGAACAGAAGGAAGGAAGGAAGGAAGGAAGAAAGAAAGAAAGAAAGCAAGAAAGAAAGCAAAAAAGGAGAATTTGTCCGGCTGAGGGAAGGAATAAACTTTTTTATGGAGCCTGTGATTGATTGTGTATGAGAACTGCATGGTGGCTTTTGATTCCTCCTGACTATGCCACAAAACAAAATACTCTTTCTATATAGATGGTGTTTCGTGGCAATATTTGAAGGATTCGTTTATCTCCAATATGCTGACACTATCACAAGGTCACTAAATTTATTAATACAGTCACATCCAGTAGTCCTACACACACACACACACTCCCACTTTCACCTCTCTCTCTCTCTCTCACTCTCTCTCTCTCTCTCTCTCTCTCTCTCTCTCTCTCTCTGACATACATAATATTAAACAACAGCTTCGAAAAATGGTGTGATATAGCAAAATGTGGTATAGCAAATTTGTTTTTCGTAATATCGGTTTCATAGCTTTCACTATGACGACTCTTATCATTCACTCGATGCTTGACTTTTGACTGTGAATGTACTGTACCTCTCTATACAATCACCAAGGCGGTCAGTGCACGGGAAATTCACAGGAAGGCCCAGGTATTAAGGAAAGGAAAGGAGGAACGGAAGGAAGGAGGTAGGGAAGGAAGGAAGGGTGGGTCTGCATGTCAAAGAGAGAGAGAGAGAGAGAGAGATTGGAACGGAGGCACGAAGGAAGGAAGGGTGGGTGGGTCTGCATGTTGTAGCAGGCAGATAGGTCGAGCAGGCTTTCTTCTCCTTGTATATCTAAGGCTAGGAAAGGAGGAAGTAAAGTCTGCAGTAGTGAGTTTAGATCTGATTTATTTACATGAGCATGGTTCTTATATATGTACAGTCGGCAGCAGAAATTCGTCCCACTTTGCTGTAGTGATAGGATCCTGGAGATCTGGTAATACTGCATGATAGGGAGAGAGAGAGAGAGAGAGAGAGAGAGAGAGAGAGAGAGAGAGAGGGAGGGAGGGAAGGAGAGAGATATGGGCGGATTTGATTGATGGATATTACGCGCCGCAACATCGAGGTCCTATAGCGCCAGAAAAAAAGGTGATAGAGAGGTGTGACAGCAAGCAGGAAGGAAATAAAAAGAAAAGAGAGACAGTTGAAAAACTTAAAGATTGGAACTATTTAGTCTGGTCTCTCACTGGCGACCTTCCTAGCATGGGAAACCCTCTCTCCCTGAAATCAGGGCAGAGCAGGGGCCGGAGCCCCCTCTAGTATAGCTCGCCAGGTCCCAGAGACACACAAGCCCCCCACCACATCAAGGCGGTTCCCGTTGGGGGGAGATATGGGCGGAGATTCAGATTCAGATTCAGATTGTTTATTTCCATGATACATGGTTATTCTTGTAAGCATACATGTGATTATTGCAATATGAACATTTGACTAAGTAAATTCAGCAAGAAATTATAAGAAGGGCAAACCTATAATATAATATCAATACATATTAAATAAATAAAGGGGAAAACGAATTGTATTACAATTCATGGACATTTAAAATAATTCAGATAATTAGACCTGTGTCATTAAAAATAGCCTTTTAAGCCCAGACTTAAAACCTTGTAGACTTCCTGAGTTAGTAATATAATGTGGCAGTTGGTTCCAAGCTCTAGGTCCACATACAGAGGTGGCCTTAGCACCGGAGTCTGTTGCAGTTCGTGGCACAAACAAGTTATCATTCTGCCTTGTTATGCTGCCTGTATTCTCCCTAACTGTTGAAAAATGTATATACCATTCTGGATACATTCTATTGACAGCTTTGTACATAGTGGTGCATTTATCAAATTTATACTTGTCTTTCACTGTCAGCCATTCCAATTCTTTTAAAATGGGTGTTACATGGTCATATTTCCTCACTCCTCCTATTGCCACTTTTGCAGCAAAATTTTGTATTTTCTGCACACTATGAAGAAGAGTTTTGCTAGTATTTCCCCATACACTAATACAATAATTAATTACACTAAGGACTAGAGACTGCACTATAATTTTTCGAGTGGGTTTGTCAAAGTTCTCACTTATCCTATTGATGTACATCAATATTCCCATTGCTTTCTTATTTAGTTCTGCAATGTGTACATCAAAAAGCATATATCTGTCAAAGTGTACCCCTAAATTCTTCACATGAGCGCTCGGGTATATATGTACACCATCACAATTAATATAGACGTCTGGTGGTATGCGTGATAGTAGTTGTCTATTCCCAATTAATATGCATTCAGTTTTTTTGGGATTTAGTAGAAGTCCATTAGTTAGGAAATACAGCTTCAGTGCTGGAGATGAGATCATTAAGGTTATCCAGAATATCAGCTTGTAAAATTTGAGTGTCATCCGCATATTGTGTCAGTGAACATCCATTTACACTCATAGCAAGGTCATTGACATATATCGTGAATAAAATGGGGCCAGGAATTGAACCCTGAGGGACCCCATAGCTAACATTTAAATTCTCTGATACTGTTTTGTTTATACGAACGGACTGTGACCTATTTTGAAGGTAGCTCGACAACCAAAATTTATCAATGTTAAGCTTAGCACATTTATTTAACAGATTATCGTGGTTGACACTATCAAAGTCCTTTGACAGATCACATAGAGTCAAGACAGAAACTTTCTTCATATCCATATTAGTAAATATTTTGTCCTTAACAACAGTGAGAGCAGTCTCTGTGGACAGTCTTGGTCGAAATCCGTGCTGTGTGTTAGACAAAAGTTTATTGGTCCCCAAGAAATGCGTGAGCTGGCCAGTAACTACTTTCTCAATTATTTTCGATAAAATTGGTAGGAGGGAAATGGGTCTATAATTATTCAAATAATTAGGATCACCCTTTTTAAAGAGTGGAACAACAATAGCATGCTTCCAAGAAGAAGGGAAAACACCAGTAACAATGGAGGTATTAGTAATGCAAGTTAGATAAAATGCAATAATGTACAGGGAATCCTTAATAAATTTCAATGAAATATCATCACAACCTACCAAGCTGGTTACATTAAGACATTTTATGGTTAAAATAATGGTTTCAGTGTCTACAGGCTGAGGTCTAAAAACATTAGTATCAGATAAAATAGCATTTCCGTCATTCGAATTACATGCATCTACATTAGCATTTTCGTCATTAAAATAAGATACATTTTCACCATGGAGGAGTTCTTGAGTTTTCCTATACGTGTCTCTCCCAACATTTGCAAAGTGAGTATTAAAATCATTGGCTTTAGTAACCTCGTCATCAAAGTAT
The DNA here is from genome assembly GCA_034508575.1 of Petrolisthes manimaculis. Lineage (NCBI taxonomy): Eukaryota > Metazoa > Arthropoda > Malacostraca > Decapoda > Porcellanidae > Petrolisthes > Petrolisthes manimaculis. The sequence goes on from JAWZYT010004591.1 coordinate 11,020, forward strand.
AAATCACAAGCATTATTTTTACATTTGGGAACAATTTCTCTGATAGATTTCCAAGTCTCATTAACATTACCCCTATTCTCATGAAACTTATTGTGGTAATATGAGGCTTTACTTTCTGCAATGAGAGTTTTTACTTGTTTTTTCTCGCGCTTATATTGTTCCTGTAGTACAGTGTTATGTCTATCAGACTTTAATAATTGTTGAGTGTAATCTCTAGTTTTCATGGCCTCTTGCAAACTTTCATTCATCCATGGTGCAAATGGTCTCCTAATTTGCTTTGTTACATAGGGACACAAGCATCCAGACACGTCACAAAATTTAAAGTAAAAATTTCTACCTGCTTATTCACATCGTCTGTGTTTAAAATCATATTAAAATTTTCAGATTTCTCAAGTAGTTTTAAGCAGAAGTCCTCTTTTTTATATCCACCAAGGTGGCGAAAAGTTTTTATTACTGGTATTCTCTTAAGTTTACTAATATCTATGGTGATGCCAATGAGATCATGATCTGCTATCTCTTGTGGTACAACATTACAGGTAATCACAGTACTGGGCTTATTAGTGATGACAAGATCTAATAGTGTTGAGGACGTAGGCGTAATTCTAGTTGGTTTATTGACCAACTGTGTCAATTTGTTGCTCTTTATAAGCTTAGTCAATTTATTATCCTTAGCAAGTAAGTTGTCATTAAAGTCACCAAGAATATACAATGTCTTATTTTTCAAATAAAGTTCTTTAAAAATGTTTTGTATGTATTCAAAAGCGACCACAGGGGCCTTAGGATGTCGGTACATACACCCTATAATAATAGCTGGTAACTTCCGACACTGTATGGTTACCCATACGTCCTCAATTCCCTCCTGCTTTGGAACATTTAAGTTGATCACATTAACAGTTAAAAAATCCTTTGTGTACATACAAACACCACCACCACGTCCCTTGTCATTTTTGGTTTAAATGACAATTACTAGAGATCGTTTGAACAGGGATACCTTAAGAATTCATTTCTAATATAGGCCTATACTGAACTTGATGTAATAAAATTGTGTATTTATAATAATACTGATATTGAAAATAATATAATTATGCAATATTTGGGTGTATCCTATGATTATTATTGGTTGTGGATTCTCATGTTTGTCAAACTTAAGAGGAACTTTGAAACCAATTCAGCGTCGAGATAACGTTCCGGGAGTGATTCGAAGCTTTGATAACACTAACCGAGATGTGAATATTAACTCAGTTTTCATGCTAACTCAGAGCATGCCCTCCTCCCCCTCACTCTCTCCCTCCCTTCCCCCCTCTCTCTCTCCCTCCCTCCCCCCCTCAGTCTCTCTGATACAGTATTACCAGATCTCCAGACTCTCATTACTACGGCAAAGTGGGACGAATTTCTGCTGCCGACTGTACATACAGGGACATAGGTTTACATATATCAGTCAATCAGCGACGATGGGCGGAGTCATGGGACCGCCTGTGATCCTAGAGTGGGGGGAGAGTGGCGGACGTCGTATCGCCACGTCCGCCACGATCCTGCTTGTAGTGCGGGGTCGTGATATCACGTAGCTACAATGTCAAAGAGAGAGAGAGAGAGAGAGAGAGAGAGAGAGAGAGAGAGAGAGAGAGAGAGAGAGAGAGAGTTTTGTTGGGACTGGGTCAGGTGAGACCAGGCACCATTACTATACCAACTGCATATTATTACCTTGTCACCTTGATGCTCTCAGAATTGCTTGCCAAAACCACCTGGGAGCGAGTACAAAGTGCAAGTAAAATAGAAGTGTATTTGACTACATCTGACTCCCACTTAAAAATTTCTGTCAGTCACTTTACATTATACATTGATTCTGCTGGAGTCTTAGTGATTTATTGATTAAAAAAATACCAGGGTTTACTACAATGAACTGAAAGATAATAATTGCTATTTACACTCATATTTCTTTGCACTTTCTATTTGCTCAACAGTATAATATTCATTCATTTCTTTGTATGTATGTAGGTAGGTAATGCCTCTGTTTATCATTCGTCATGTATGTTATGTATTTATGATTGTAAATACCTTTATTCATAATTCCTCCTGTATTATTCATATTCATTAATTATATTGTATTATGTGTATTTTCAGATTCCGGGTTAATTTCCCCTAAATAAACCGTTTAATTATTATTATTATTATTATTATTATTATTATTATTATTATTATTATTACGTGTGTGTATGTGAGCAGCAGTTGACCTGGGCCCCGATAACGGGCTTGATTAAGCCTATGTCCAGTGTCGGATCATATAAAAAAAAAAAAAAAGCTAGACAGACAGACAGTCAGCTAGACAGAGACAACCAGATAGAGACAACTAGACGGACAGACAGCTAGACAGACAGCCAGACAGAGACAGACAGAAAGAGACAGCTAGACAGAGACACACACACAAACACACACACACATACACACACACAGAAATGCAGACATACAGACAGAACGAGACAAGATGAGAGGATTTGGGTCCACTTGTCAGGGTCGCGGGAAGCTTGGTGGAGGAGGGATGGAGGAGTGGAGTGGAGCTTGGAGAAGGAGGGATGGAGAGGAAGCATGGAGGAGGGGTAGATTGGAGGTGAGGAAGAGGGGAAGAGAGAAAGCTTAAAGGAAGGGAGGGAGAGGAGGGGAAGTAAGTTTGGAGGAGGGGAGAGAGATGGGTGGAGAGAAGGAGGGGATGAGAGAAATCTTGGAAGGTGAAGGTTGGAAGGGAGGGAAAGGAGGAGATGATAAGTTGTCATATTGGTTCGTAAAAATATTCCTTCCTTCCTGTCCCTCTGAAAAATATGTCACTAGATTTGTTGGTGTGAAGGACTCAAAGATGAAATAAAACGACCTTTCCTTCCTTCATTTAATTCGTCCCCAACCTGCATCTCTGTCTCTCTGTCTGTCTGCTTGTCTGTCTGTCTGTTTGCTGTCTATCTGTTTGTGTTTGTGTGTGTTTGTGCGTTTGTGTGTGTGCGTGTGTGCGTGTGTGGCTGTCTGGCTGCCTCTGTAATAATAATAATAATAATAATAATAATAATAATAAAAGGTTTGTTTGATACAGGCAACCAAGTGCTAAAAATATACATTGTAAAATTGCGATATAAATATGTGATACTTGTCTGTCTGTCTAGCTGTCTCTCTCTCTGTCTGTCGGTTGTCTGTCTGTTTGTCTCGGTCTCTCAGTCTGTCTGTCTGACTCTCTGTTTGTCTCTGTCTGTCTGTCTGTCTGTCTGTCTAGCTGTCTGTCTGTCTGTCACTCTGTCTAGCTGCCTGCCTGTCTGTCGATCTCTCTGTCTCATGATTTTCCCAGGAACAAATAGGGGAGGGAGAAGCAGGGAGATAGGGACGAGTTGAGACTAGGGAGGGAAAGCAGGGGGAGGGAAGGGACGAATGAGGAATGGCGAGAGGGAGGTAGGTAGGTTGGAAGGGAAGGAGAGAGAGAGAGAGAGAGAGAGAGAGAGAGAGAGAGAGAGAGAGAGAGAGAGAGAGAGAGAGAGAGAGAGAGAGAGAGAGAGAGAGAGGGGGGGGGGGGAAGGGGATAGGTTGGAAGGGAAGAATTGGGAGGGAAAGGGATAGGTAAGTAGGTTAGTTGGAAGGAAAGGAGTGAGAGAGAGAGGGGGGAAATGGGTTGGAAGGGAAGGAGAGAGAGGAGTGGGAGGGAAGGGGATAGGTAGGTAGATAGGTAGATAGAAATTGAGGTAGGTAGGTTGAAAATGAGGTAGGTAGGTAGGTAGAAAATGAGGTAGATAGGTAGGTAGGTAGATAATGAGGTAGATAGAGAGGTAGGTAGTTAGGTAGGTAGGTAGAAAATGAGGTAGATAGAAAAGGAGGTAAGTAGGTAAAAAATGAGGTAGATAGGTAGGTAGGTAGGGATGGATGTAAAAGGAGAGAGGTAGGTAGTTAGGTAGGTAGGTAGAAAAGGAGAGAGATAAGTAGGTAGAAAATGAGGTAGCTATAGGTAGGTAGGTAGAGATAAAAGGAGAGAGGTAGGTAGGTAGGTAGAAAATGAGGTAGCTAGGTAGGTAGGTAGAGATAAAAGGAGATAAATAGGTAGGTAGAGATGGATGGAAAAGGATTGTCCTATCAATTATCTGCCTGTCAGTCTGTATATATAAAAGTCCTTTACGTGGTGTCAACAGATGTCACTAGTTGTCTCGTACCTGATATCAGTCACGTCACTCTCACGTTGAAAAGGACAGGTGGACAGACAGATAGACAGACAGGCAGGCATACAGACAGAGGCAGACAGACAGACAGACAGGTAGGCAGACAGGTAACATAGACAGTCAGACATATAGGTAGGCAGGTAGACAGACAGAAAGGTAGGCAGACAGATAGGTAGACAGCAGGCAGACATACATACAGACACAGACAGAAAGAAAGACAGACAGACAGACAAACAGATTAACTTATAATTTACTTAATATTTTATTTTGTTTGCTGGTAACGGAATTGAAAAAGGAAGAACGTTGGGAGGAGAAAGAGGAAGAGGAGGAGGAAGTGAAAGAGAAGGAGGAGGAGAAGGAAGAGGAAGAGGCTTTTGATGAAGGAGAGAAGGAGGAAAGTCGGATAATGACTTTAAAGGAAATTGTAAGTAGGAGGAGAAAGTAAAGAAAAGGAATATATAGAAAAAATAATGAAAAACACAAAATAATGCAATGACACACACACACACACACACACACGCACACACACAGAAAGGGGGGGGGGGAGTGTAAAAATGAGTTGGTGCAGATGTGTAAAAAATGAGTTGGTGAAGATATTGAAAGTGAGGGAAGAAATGAAGTTGGAGAGAGAGAGAGAGAGAGAGAGAGAGAGAGAGAGAGAGAGAGAGAGAGAGGAGATAGCTAAGTAAAGCCGACGGCAAAAATCGAGATGGATGGAGTTGATTCAGCAGTTGTTTCTTTTCTCTTTTGTTTTTACGTGTGTCACCCTCATCCATCTCTCTCTCTCTCTCTCTCCTCTCTCTCTCTCTCTCTCTCTCTCTCTCTCTCTGTCACATCGAATATTTTCTCCAGTGAAGTTTGTCTCTTTCCTGACACATGTGTATATCCTTCTCTCAATGTAAGGGAATCCTTTATCTATATTGTTTATAAAGAGGGAGGGGGGGAGCATTGGATGGAGGAGGGGGGAGGGGGAAGGGAGTGGTGGCTACCTATTCCTCCACACTGGGACACAAAACAGAGCTTGTATCGAGTAGGTGTGTTGCGTGATTTATGTTTTTAGGACTCGGTATCATCCAGGTTTGTCCACTTCTATCAACAGACAGAAACAAACAGACAGATAGATATAGAGACAAACATATATATAAACAGACAGACAAACAGACAGAATAACAGACCTATCAATAGACACAGACAGACTGATAGACAGACATAAAACCAACCAATCAACAGAGACACACAGACACTCACAGTTTGACAGAAAAACAGACCAATCAACCGACATAAAGACAGACATCACCATTGCCCCTCACTACCATCCCCCCTCATCACCACTCCCCCCTCACCACCACTCTCCCCTCACCATCTCTCCCCCTCTCTACCACTCCCCCTTCACTACCACTCCTCCCTCACTACCATTCCTCCCTCACTACCACCCCTCCCTCACTATCACTTCCCCTTAATAAAAGTCTCCTCCTCACCACCACCACCACACCAAGCACGTCTCCTGACATCTCTCTCTCTCTTTCACACACACACACACACACACACACACACACACACACACTGATAAGCCACATCATAGAGAAAGAATTGGTGTGCCAAACTTTAACCAATATTTACATCGCCTTGATATGCCATGGAGCCTGAAATGAAACACCAAAGCAAATAGATAGGTAAATCAAATACAGGGTTATGTCGTACCAAATAATTCACATGGGTTAGTTCGTGATTTGAATATATATGGGAATGTACAGTCCACCAACACTATCCTTCCATTGTGGTAAATATCTTGGTAATAAAGAACATCACGTATATGATTTTGCATCATCTCATAATAACAATTGAGGGGGTTGAGTTGACATAAGGCGTTGTATCACACACACACACACACACACACACACACACACACACACACACACACACACACACACAGTAACATTATAGCAGAATCAGATTAAGGTGTTTACGGTGCAATGCATTATTATGAAGTTAGTTGTTTTGTAATGTAAGAATACGTAACTGCAACACAACATTATTATTAAGTTTGTTGTTTTGTAATGTAAGACTACGTAACTACAACATTACTATTAGGTTTGATGTTATGCAATTACCGAGTCACTTAGGAGAACATTCATTGCAGTACTTCCAGAATAATGAATGACCTCTCTTTCCATATAGCCTTTGTAAGAATTCCTGTGGCCTGTCTGTTGCTTGGAATGGTTTGGAGGACTCAGTTGCTCCAGTTTTACCAACACAGTACTACGTTTCTCCTTTAGGACTCTGTGTGATCGTGCATGAGAATTGGAGACTTCTGATTCCTCAAGACTATGCTTAAGAACAACTCCTGCCATATACTGTAGGAGTGTGTGTGTGTGTGTGTTTCGTGGCAATATTTGAAAGAATCGTTTACCTCCAAATTTTCTTCGTACATCACAGGGCAAGGTGGGTTAGACAAAGGGAGGAAAGTAGTGGAGTGAAATAATGATCTTCGTTTACAACCACATCAACAATTGAAGAAAAACCTCGAACCTCACTTTAATTACTGCAAAAGACACACACACTCTCTCTCTCTCTGTGTATTCCTTTAAGCACTTTCTCCTCCTCCTACTTTTATAGGACTTTTCCCATCTTTTGCCTCATAAAATCTAATAATAATAATAATAATAATAATTATAATCAACGATGGGTAGTTGCAGTGAGGAAGATAATTTGTGTTTACATTCATGACGCCGCACTCAGCTGATCGTCAGAGAAGTTAGGACTCGTGGAAAAATTGGTAAAATGTTGACGTGGGGAGATGTCTGTGTGTGTGTGTGTGTGTGTGTGTGTGTGTGTGTGTGTGTGTGTGTGTGTGTGTGTGTGTATAGTGTGTGTGTGTGTGTATAGTGTGTGTGTGTGTGTATACTTAGCTCTCTTCCTTCCATGTCGGCAGCATCTTCAAAAATATCCCTGGGGAATGTTGGTGATAGAGACTGACTGAAGGCCGCTTGTGCGTACCCTAAACACACACACACACACACACGTGGACAGGACGCTAAATCTCCCCCCACCACACACACACACTCTCCCACACAACCAACTAATATCACCAACACATATAAATTACGTCATTTACTAGGGTGGTTGGATGGTTAGAAGTGGGGGGGGGGGGGCTTGTATACATGACATAACATAACATAATAATCACTCACCCCCAGAGGTGAAAACACACCAAATATCCCTTATATATCACTCAACATAGTGACGGTACAGGTGATATATTGCATCCATCCAAAACAGACAGACAAACAGCCAAACCCATGCCATGAAAGTAGTACACCCATTACAGTCATACCACTGCAATTAGATCAGTCTCTCCACTCCCCTCCCCTCTACCCCAAAAGGTTAGCACGGCATAATTATACAGTGGGGGACATACATAAGTTTCAATACTCGTGTGCATAATTCAAAAACATATTGCTGATTGACTAATTATTTCATGTTCTCATAATTATATTGTTTCTGTTTTGAATAGTGAGTCAGTAGTGCTTGTAGCATATTAGAAGATGGTATTTAATTAAGGGACCCTGTGATGTAGTCAGATTATAAAGATGTAAATGAGTCCTTCAAATATGGCCATGACACACACACACACACACACACACACACACACACAGACACACACACACAAACACCAATATGGAAGGAGCTTGTTTCGTGGCATAGTCAGGAGGAATCAGAAGCCACCAATTCTCATACACGATCACACCAGGGTCGTTAATTAAGGGGAGATTCTCGTGTTGGTGAAATGGAAGGTCTGTGATTCCTCCAAACTATGCCACGAAACGGATCCCCTATTTTTAGTACCATTGAGGGTGTCTGTTTATTGGCATAGTTTGGAGGAATCAGTGTCATTCCAATTCACCAACAAAAGAGTTAACCTTAAATTAACAAACATTTATTGAGAGCTTTCCTACTATGATCACTGTAATTTTTTGTTTGTTTGTTTCCTGGAGTAGTTTGGAGGAATCAGTTGTTCCAGATTTACCACCCAAAATACTGCACCATATACCTACCCCTATAAGTCATTCATCTCCCCTCACCCTGCCTCTCTCCCTCCCTACTCCTCTTTATTCATCCATCTCCCTTCTCTCTCCTTCCCTCCCTCCCCCCTGAATTCATCCATCTCCCTTCTCTCTCCTTCCCTCCCTACTCCCCTTAATTCATCCATCTCCCTTCCTCTCTCCCTACCTCCATAAGTCATCCATCTCCCCTCTCCCTAACTACCCCTCTTATCTAATCCATCTCCCCTCGTCTCCTCTCAAACAAACAAGCATACATACACACACACACCGTTATATTTCCCTTCCAAACATACATACACCCCCCATTATTTTCCCCTTATATCCCACCCCCTAAAAAAAAAGTGAATAAACAATGAAAAAATTAGGGTTACTCCACCAGACTAAATATTTTTCCATCACACTTTCCTCATTCATTTCCTCATTTCCTTTAGTAAAAAATTAAGCTGAAATGAGTTTTATATATATATATATACTTTAATTAATCCTTTCTAGGTTGATAATTATTCTCTTTTTTTTTCAATGTGGGGTGGTGTCAAAAGTTTGGAGGAATCATATCTGGATTTTCATCAGTTCTATAAATTTGATATAATTGTGTTCGTTTATGGGCAATTAAGGGGAGAGACAGTTAGATATAGAGTGAGAGAGATAAATCATAAGGCCAGACAGTCGTACAAGGACAACACACACATACAACAAAGTCATAATATCCCACTGCAATATTACTCATAAAGATGGAGCCAAATGAAAGGGGGAGATTCTGCTTATGAAGGAAAAGAGTAGGGGATGAAGCCAAGTGTGTAAACAGATCACATAAAGGTTGACAGTGAAAGGGGTGTACATTGGTAAGGGTGTACAATGAAAGAGGTATACAGTGACAGAGATATACAGGGACAGAGATATACAGTGACAGAGATATACAGAGACAGAGATATACAGGGACAGAGATATACAGGGACAGAGATATACAGGGACAGAGATACACAGGGACAGAGATACACAGGGACAGAGATACACCGTGACAGAGATACACAGTGGCAGAGGTATGTGAAGAGTACTTTAGCAGAAGAAACCTTAGCTCTTGTTGAAGCAATAGATATGGGGTGTTACCTTCAGTATCTCCTTTCAGAAATGTTATATCCCGATCAGAGTATTTCCCATCCAAGCATTGGTATTGAGTGTTATGTTGATAATCATTCTTTATGGGACAATGTACACTCTACAAAGAATGTCCTGGAGAAAAGACTGAGGATAAACCTGGCATCCATTAAGAAAATGCTTGAGAAGATGGAAACTTCTGCCATTCGATGGGTAGATAATGGTCATCAATTATCGGACTGTCTTACGAAACGGGGCGCATGTTGCAACAAACTTTTGGATATGATAAACACATTTTTTTTTTTTTTTTTTTTATGTTCTGACACTGGACATAGGCTTAATCAAGCCAGTTATCTTGGACCAGGTCAACTGCTGCTCACACACACACGTCACGACTTACGAACTGGTACCCAGCCACAGAGAGAGGGAAGTGAGGGTAATTCCCAAATACTGTAGCTGTTATGGTACCAGTGAGGGTCTCTTAATTAAAGAACGTATACCCGGTAATTCTGCACCTCGTAAGATTGTCTATACCTGTACCAATAAATAAATGATACAGTAATGCCTTTTTTTTCCACTGGTGTAAATTAATCATCAAACGAATATATCTATACATTTATGCACTGTAATGCCTTATTCTACTTTTCCTCTGTTGTTGTTGTGTGTTTGTAATGGGTGTGCAATGGGTGTGTGTTTGTAATGTGTGTGTTTGTAATTTGTGTGTTTGTAATTTGTGTGTTTGTAATGTACTGTATGTGCAATGTGTGGGTGTGTAATGGGTGTGTGTTTGTAATGAATGTGTGTAATGGGTGTGTGTGTGTGTGTGTAATGGGTGTACACGTATGTAATGTGTGTGTGTGTAATGGGTGTGTGTTTGTTATGAATGTATGTACACTAAACCCTGTTAGTATATTACACATCCATAAACCCACTGGTGGATTATTAGGTGTGGTTTGTTGTACACGGATTCATTACAAACGGTGCAGTACACATACATAACACCAGTGGCAAACGAGGCATATAATATACACCCACACACACACCCACAACATCAACAGTTGAAAACGAGGGATAAGTGGATAACACACACACAGTGGAAAAGAAGGCATAAGACACATACACACAGTGGAAAACGAGGGATAATAAACGAGGCATAACACACACACATAACACCAGTGGTAAATGAGGCATAATATTTACACACACACACCACCAGTGGAAAACAAGGCATAACACACACACAAACATTAACACAATAGCGTCAACTGGAAAGGGTACAAAAGATGGCCTGAAGGATTATCCAAAGAACTGACTACACTGGCTACGAGGCCGTCCTGACCACCCTAGGGATGCCACCTCTCTCAGAACACCACCTCACCAACATCAGCCAGTTGGCTCAAAAGTTGGTGGTCCAACCCTCGCTACCGAGGCCTCCTACCACCAGACGCTCCAAGACCAACACGGACAACAAGACGATATAACAAATTACAACCTATCAGGGCCAGAACTGATAGGTATAAGAAGAGCCCCATCCCTACTATGACAAATATTTTCAATAACACACACACACATATGCATGATAATCCAGTCTAGTCCTTCCCTACCTATCATTCAGTAATCCTCACCAGACCTTGCGTCAACAATCTCCCACTCCCAGGCTTCACTATTTCACACATACACACTCGCTTATGTATATAATTATATTATATATCATGTAACATGTACTCATGTTCATTCTCATCACTCATGCTCATTTTCATCACTCATGCTCATTTTCTCCATTGCAATGTATATTTTCAGGCATAAACACACACACACACACACACACACACACACACACACACATAACACCAACAGACTATAAAGAGGCATAAAATACACACACACACACACACTTTGACCTGACCTACTAATTAACGACTCGAGGACGAGGAAACTCTTTTATCATCAGATTCTAATGCGAGTGAAATATATTGGTGGGTGTTATACTGGCCTGTCTTGCCCCTGATGTGCACCTAACCTGTTGAATTATTTCAATCACATGTTCGGTAAACCTTTGCGTGTGTGTGTGTGTGTATGTGTGTGTGTGTGTGTGTGTCCTCTTTCTCTTACCGTGCCTCTTCCTCCTACTCCTCCTAATTTTATTCTTCCTCCTCCTACACCTTTTTCCTCATCACCCTCATCCACTTCTTCCTCTTCCTCCTCCTCCTCCTCCTCCTTCTTTTCTTTTTCCTCTTCCAGGTTTAAGAGGATTCTCATATCAGCACACTCGAATCTCCTTATGGCGACGTTTATCACCGAGTCACTGAATGTCACTTACTTATTTCCAGACCCTCCTGTTCTGGGGCAAGAAAGACTTAACTTACTCCAGGCAGATGAGTCGATATAGGTAGGATGGCTGGCGACTGGTTCGTTGTTGTAGTGTCTTTGATGTCTCTTTGGAGTTTGATTTTATATTATAAGGTTTTCTATAATTATATGGTTTGAGAAGATACAATCAAGATTAAGTAGTTTACTCACTTTTTATTAATAACACGAGTTAGTGTACAGAGTCACAATATGTAGCTATGTGCGGGTTAAGTTAGGCTAGGGTGCTAACTTAGAGAGAGATTATATGCTAGAGCAGTGGTTCCCAAACTTTTTCTGGTCGTTACCCACTTTTCATACAAGATCCTTGTCCATGCCTCCCCCCCCACAACCATAACCCGTTAACTGAATAATATGAACACCCTTGCTGATACGTAAGATTCAAGACCAGGTTATCATACAGAATACACAGCTTAGGAAGCCTTAGATTAGAATTATGTTGAGTTAAAATTATCTTGCTTCCCTAATACATCCCCATGTCTTGTTTTATGTCAAGAACACAGAATCATATAAAAAAAGGACGTATTACTCATGTGTCTGGCAGCAAGGCATTGCACAAACCTGTACTGAACCTGTAAATTTCCTCCACTGGCTACCTACCCGCTAAACTCCTTCGGTTTTATTTATGCATAGCCTCGGATTATGTCCCCCTACATTCTTCTATATGGACCCCAGTTTGGGAACCACTGTGCTAGAGTAACCTGTTAACGGTGTGGTTGTCCCAGAACATTTGGTGTACAGCGTTGAGGATACGAATAAATGGTTTAAAATAAAAGATAAATACAAACAGTAAAAAGCAAGGGATAACCGAGAAAAGAGCACAAAAAGATTAAAAAGAGAAATAAGAGAAGTGAAGTTAAGTGAAGAAGAGTGGAGAAGAGAAGACAAGAGGATACAGGAGTGAGAAGAGAGTGAGAGCGAGAAGTTACTCTAGGTCAGTCGACTCAGCACATCACAACTCCAAACAACACAAGCCTCTCCGACCCCATCCCTTCTCGTACTGTACCAGACAGTGGTGACGTCATTGAATCTGCCACCTGACACCACAGACTGAGGGGGCTATTACGTCATCGTTCTACTCATCCGTCACACTACCAGCTGCACCTACTAACAACAACAACAAGGAAGGACGTAGGCGTGGTTATGGTACACTGTGCATCACTATATCTTCAGTACTTAAACATACAGTATAGTCAAAAGGAAGTGATAGTCGAACTTCAACTTCATCTATACGGGATTATAACACTCGTTAACAACTAAAGTGCAACACGACTAAGGAAGGACTTAGGCTTGGTTATGTTACATCATTGCGACTACAACTGAGATACAACCAGCTATAACAACGTTTATTCCAATAATATGGTCAGTAGCTAGGTACATATAATTATGTATTACAAATATATAACACAATCCTATATTATCACACTAGGATATAATTTTATATGTACACGTATTTAACAATATTTCCTCATTACACATTCTATGTATTCATTATTGTGAGTATTAATATGTGTGTATGCCTTCACGTATATATATATACAGATGTGTTCTTGTTTTCTTCAAGCAAAAGTGACAGGGAATGAGTGAAAGAATACGTATACTACCGCACTATAACTAACACTAGTTAAGCAAGCGAACACGTAGCTTGGCAATACTAACCAAGTAGTGAAAGCTTAGTTGATTCAACCGAGATAACTAATTAAAGTGTAAGTATTATGCAAAGTGCAACTTCTCTCTTGAGTAAAAATATTATTGCACTAGATTTAGACATACAAGGTAGAATATTAACTACTAATATTCTTCCTACTAAATCTACATAATTAACTGACTCGTTACTAATAACGTTCACCTGGTAACACTTAGTAACTTCACCTAGTAACACGAGATCAGAACGTACAGTCGGCCACACTTGTGGCTGTTACAGTCAGTACTACAAACTCCAGGTGTCTAACGTTTGCATCCCTGACTTTCTGAATCATAGGCTCGAAGATTCTCAGTGGTGAAGAAGTGACTTTGAAATGATGAAATAATATGCTAATAAACAATCATCCTCGAAGGGTTCACGAAGCTTCACATTTTTTACTTCATAAGACGGGACACATTGAGGGAGGAAAGGGGCGGGACTTGCGAGAGAGGGAGAGGGAGAGAGTGGGTGGGTGGGGGGGGGGGTTGAGATCAACAATGTTACCAACTCAAATCAAGTCTCTCAGTCAGGAAGGGGGCTCGATATATCTGTCCACGATAGTACCTAGAGCCCTATCTGTAGCTGTTAACACACACACAAACACTCAACCAAGCACTTCACACACACCACACACTATAAACTTCACACCACAGAGCGCGAAGAAGAAGCCTTATTGTATGATCTGTAGGAAATAAGAACACAGCCTAGAAAAATGTTACTTTAATAAGAATAATCGCTCATATGCCAAAAGTAAGGATAATAATAATGTAGTAAGTGAAAGTGACAACAAGCCAAGTAATAAGTTTTGCATTATTCATAACAGTGTGACACATAACACAAATGAATGTAGAGTAACGTTGAATGCCAGGTATGAAGTCAATAACAAATGTGCAAAAACAGGTGACGATTTTAACAAAGAAAACACTTCACATTAATCACACCTAAGCAATTAAATATACTTGTTGCTGTTTTGGGTAAAGTGGATATTCTCTCACTTCCTTGTAACATTGGGAATACAAATGTCTCTTTAGCTATAGATACAGGAGCTTGTGTCTCCTTTACTTTCTGAAGTAACATTTAAACGGCTGTTAAGGGAAAATCCGCAGGAATGATGGACTATCCAGCCATCAGATTTAAAAATTTAACTGCCATATCTGGTAGTAGATTAGTTACTAAAGGAATAGTACAGTTTCCTATCACACTTTCATCAAGTAGTCATAGACTAAAATGTACCTTCTATAACTGTGAAAACTTCAGTTTACCAACTGATGGACTCTAGAGATTAAAGGAGGTGACAGAGCATAACCTGGACATTGTAATCTCACTACAGTCAATTATCTTTCAAGGTCTGGCATACCCATGATGACCTATGAGTCATCGGGCACCAGCTGCGTGCTGGGACACTCAAGGGAGAATTTGACTCACACATTGTATTGGCAGGCACAGTCAAAAGTACTACTCATTTACCAAGTAAGGGGTTTGCTATCATTAAGGTACAAGTGAAAGGTGATAACTGAAGGAAATCAAACCATATCCTTAAGTGAAACACGTAGAATAAATAATGTCGGTATGTCCATAATTTCTCTGATACAGAAAAACAACTTCAATGAAGCTCTACTTTTTAACAAGGTTGATCTGGCAGTGAACATTAAACCAGGTACTTATATAGGTGACTCTCTTGTGTTTCTTAACCCCTCTGCGACGGGGCTACTCTTACTATCCCTTTCCGCCTGTCCGGGCGATTTTACCAAAATCGCTCTATTTCACTTACTCTGTACGTCTAAACTAAGATACTGAACAACTTAAATTTGGTCTTGTTCTCACCATGAACTTTTCCTCTTTCCAATAAAATCAACCCCAGCTCTGTACAACTCTCCGTTGCCGGGAAATTAAGTCAGGAATGAAGAGTAATTTCTCGGGCGGAGCGCGGTTGCGTTCGCGTACGTGTAGTGGCTCTGACGTCAACTGAAAGCGGCCCGCGCGGGCTGGTGGTCACTGGTGGACGGTAGCATGACGCAATACTGAATCTGACACACACGAGAAATCTGATCCACATCCATCCGTGTTCACGGTCAGTAACACACTGACTGACGATGGTGATTTGTAGGTCTGGTGGTGAAGTATAGCCAAGTAAAAAAAATCACGCCAAATTTGGCGATGTCCGCTCGACATTAGCAATAGCGGTATATCCCCCCGCCAAGGGAGCGGCTATTACCGCTACCCGTACTCTAGGGGTTAAACCCGTAGAAGTGGAAAAAGAATCTCCTCCCTTAGCCAACATACACATTGTTGATGAATTGCAACTTACGCAAACTACTAATTAATTAAGTAAGCTTGTAAAAGTAAATTATTTTTCTTCACATCGCACTCAGCTTTTACACACATTAGCAAGTCACAGGTCGGCTATTGCCTTACCTGGTGAGCGGTTGGGGAAAACAACACTAGTTAAACATCACATAAAATTAACTGACACAGATCCAGTATATGTGAAAGCTTACAAATTACCTCATAGTCAGAGACAAATAATGAATAAAATAGTGGATAATATGTCAAAAGAGGGAATCATTGAACCTTCAAACAGTCCTTATAACAGCCCATTATTTTTAGTAACTAAGAAAACAGGTGACTTCCGTCCTGTTATAGATTTTAGGAAGATAAATGAGAAAACTGTCAAGGATAGGTACCCATTACCTGTGCTTAAAGATATCCTCATGGAGATTGGGGAAAATAACGGAGTCTTTACTAGTCTTGACTTAATTAATGGTTATTGGCATGTAGAATTAGATGACAAATCCAAACCTGTTACAGCTTTTAGCACCTGTTACGACCCTCAATACGAAACTTGTGGGTTCATTTACAGGGAACTACCGAAACAGAAGAAAGAGCGGTTAGGCAGATTAGCCCTTTGTTTAGGATTCCACCAATCAGGTTTTTTTCCCTCTGCCAATAGGAGAGGAGGATTTGGGTTTTGGCGGGATATAAATTGTATAAATAGCGGGGGCAGGTGGTTCGAGGTCATGGCAACATTATGCGTCCAGACTCTGTGAAGTTCAGACCTCGTCCTCGTTCTGCATAGCGCCAACAGTTTTACACGTATTGTCCGCTCGAGCTACCTTGGTTTCCGAGGCCTCTTGCCAGCAGTACTCTGTTGTCTCTTTGCCTGTGTAAAGTAAAATAGTAACGTAAATTTGCATCGTTTTGCTGCACTGCTGTTGTGCACCTTCTGTGTTTTTGTCTTTGCTTGAGGACACCATGTAGTGCATGCTAGCTAGTAGATAGTTGTTCCCTACACCAGACCCGCAGCACTCGCTGCCTCAGGGTAAAACCCTGTGGTAGAGGGGCCCAGTAGTCTGGTGTACATTTGGGCACCTCTTTTTCTCGAACTACTCTTTTCTTCCATATTTTCCGCGACCTCCTGGGCCTACGGTTGTCTCATATTTCTGAGCAACGGTATTCGCTTGGGAGGTGGGTTCCGACTACACCACCCCTCGCATTAGGCAGGTTCGGTGGTGGAGAAGTTCCTTCCGCACTAACTCCGATCCCCTATAGTCGTCCACACGGAAACTGGCGGCTGGAGGCGAGGTCACTGTCCCATACAGCGTTGCCACATCTGGCCTGTCAAAATGGGATTACTGAGTTTCCCAAGGCAGTAGATTAGCAGTACCTCATCTGAATCTCCTCCTGTAGCTTACTCTTTCTTCATCTGTATATATTTTATGTGTCTGTTTGTCCCTCTACATCAGTGGTTCTTAACCCCTGGGTCGCGACCCAAATTTGGGTCGCCAAGCCATTTCATTGGGTCGCCAAGGGTTTGTAAAAAAATAATTATTTTCCCATTAGTAATATATTATGATTATTATTATACTGTAAGTAGAATTCATAATGCAATATTATAGGATTCTAAGAAGACCATGATTAACCCCCTGACGACAACTGAACGCGGCCCGCGCGGGTGGCGGTCAGTGGTGTAAGTAAGCATGACGCAATACAGAATCGGACACGCACGAGAAATCTAATCCACATCCATCGGTGTTCACAGTCAGTAACACACTGACTGACTGACGATGGTGATTTGTAGGGCTAGTGGTGAAGTATAGCCAAGTAAAAAAAAAACCGCCAAATTTGGCTCGCAAATGTCGACATTGGCAATAGCGGTGCTTCATCCCGCCCGGTCACCACATAGCAGTGGCGTACAACACTACCCGGACATTAAGGGTTAAAGAAAGACTCAAAAACAGAAAATTTACTTTCATTTTTTTTCCACAGGGGTAAATCATTGTCTAATTATCCATTTTAATTTTATAGCAAGTATACATTATTTGTTTATTTTCTTATGGATCACTGTTATTCAGATGTGCTACTTGTATTATTATATACCCCAGCATGTAATTTTGTTTCTGTAACACGTTTTTAGCAGCATAATCATATATATAAAGACAATTTATATGGGGGCTTGGGTCGCCATGGTTGATTTGGGCATGATTTTGGGTCGCTGTCAAAAAAGGTGAAGAACCACTGCTCTACATAGTGATATGCTTCTGAAATATTATCCATTTTCTAATAATTATTTTTACGTCTGTTTAATATTTGTACATTTTATTATAATTTGTACATACCCCTTCCGTTTGCCTCCCTCGTGTGTGTTGAGGGGAGGGAAGGGAACTCCTTAAATTTTCAGGTAGGGTGAGGTCAGAACTCAGTTGAGGTAAGGATTAATGGCAGGTGTAAGTAGGGAAGGGCTATGACGTACGTGTGTGTGTGTGTATGTGCGTAGAAGGAAGACGTGATAGGATTTTGTACGTGGTGTAGTGATCTTAATCTATATACATAAAGCCGAAATTCTGTGTGTGTCTCTCTGTGTGTGTGTGTCCTCTATGCACGCCAAGATCCTCCGTCCTAGAGGGAAATTTTTTACATGGGTGTGATCGCTAATACTTGGGGAGTGTTTTGGACCTATAAAAAAAATGTTTTTCATGTTTTTCAAAAAATGTTTTGGATGGGGTTCGAATCCCTGGATTAGTGACACGCACAACTTCTCTCTCTCTCTCTCTCTCTCTCTCTCTCTCTCTCTCTCTCTCTCTCTCTCTCTCTCTCACATGCTCTCTCTCTCTCTCTGTCTCTCTCTATCTCTATCTTTAATTTTAGAGAGAGAGAGAGAGAGAGGGTGTGTGTGTGTGAGAGAGGTAATACTGGGTTTGGTTATATTTGTGTCTGAGTGAGAGATAGTGTGTGTGTGTGTGTGTGTGAGAGAGAGAAAGAGTGAAAAATATATAGTGTGTGTGAGAGGTAGAGATAGATAGCTAGACTGTGAGAGAGAGATAGAGAGAGAGACTGTGTGTGTGAGAGATAGATAGATAGATAGATAGATAGATAGATAGATAGATAGATAGATAGATAGATAGATAGATAGATAGAGAGAGAGAGAGAGAGAGAGAGAGAGAAAGAGAGAGAGACTGTATGTGAGAGAGATAGACTATATATGCGGGAATAGGGGACAGGCTTGGGGTGGGGGGGTTTGGGGGGTGCTGGAATAGGGGACAGGCTGGGGGGGGGGGTAAAAAGCCTGTCCCCTACCACCACACACCCCAAGCATGCCCCATATTCCCGCACCGCTCTAAACCCCCCCAAGCCTGTCCCCCTACTCCCGCATCCCCCATCCCCCCTACTGTAAACAACACACACTAGGGTACACACACACACACACACACATACTGTACATACACACACACACCGTACACACACACACACACACACATACACACAAACATACACTCACACATACACATACACACACCCCTACCGTACACACACACTAGGTAAGGTAATTTCTGCCTTTTTTCGTTATCACTTTAAAGTTGTCTCAGTTGTTGAAAGGATTCTTTTCTTCTCTTTGGAATAATCAAATCACGGGGTGGGTTTGGGGGGTGCGGGAATAGGGGACAGACTTGGGGTGGGGGGTTTGGGGGGTGCGGGAATAGGTGGTGGTGGTAGTAGTGGAGGTGGTAGTGGTTGATGTAGTGGTAGTAGTGGTGATGGTAATAGTGGTAGTAGTAGTGGTAGTGGTGGTAGTGGTTGATGTAGTAGTAGTGGTGGTTGATGTAGTAGTAGTGGTGGTTGATGTAGTAGTGGAGGTGGTAGTGGTTGATGTAGTAGTGGAGGTGGTAGTGGTTGATGTAGTAGTGGTGGTAGTGGAGTTTGCATTTGTTACATATCAGTGTTGTATTATTATATCCTTTGTTTATTTAGAACTCTGTGATCGTGTATGAAAATTGGAGGCTTCTAATTCCTCCTGACTATGCCAAGAAACAAATAAGCTCCTTTCGTATAGCATCCACCGCCCGAAGGGCGGTGGAAGGGCGGCCGCAGGCCGCCAGCCCTCCGCAGGAGCTAGCGGCTCTTAGCCGCCCGAAGGGCGGCAGAGCAGCTAGTATATATATATATATATATATACTAGCAGGGATACCCGACGTTGTCCGGGGATCTATCTATCTCTATCTATCTATCTATAACTATATCTATCTATCTATCTATCTATATGTGTCTATATCTATCTATCTATCTACCTATCTATCTATATGTGTCTATATCTATCTATCTATCTATATGTCTATATCTATCTATCTATAACTATATCTATCTATCTATATGTGTCTATATCTATCTATCTATCTACCTATCTATCTATATGTCTATATCTATCTATCTATCTATATGTCTATATCTATCTATCTATCTATATGTGTCTATATCTATCTATCTATCTATATGTGTCTATATCTATCTATCTATCTATCTATATGTGTCTATATCTATCTATCTATCTATATGTGTCTATATCTATCTATCTATCTATCTATATGTGTCTATATCTATCTATCTATGTGTGTCTATATCTATCTATCTATCTATCTATATGTGTCTATATCTATCTATATATCTATCTATATGTGTCTATATCTATCTATCTATCTATCTATATGTGTCTATATCTATCTATCTATCTATCTATATGTGTCTATATCTATCTATCTATCTATCTATCTGTGTCTATATCTATCTATTTATCTATCTATCTCTATATCTATCTATCTATCTTTATTTATCTATCTATCTATCTATCTATCTATATCTATCTATCTATCTATCTCTATCTATCTATCTATCTATTTATCTCTATCTATCTATATATCTATTTATCTATCTATCTATCTATATATCTATTTATCTATCTATCTATCTATATATCAATTTATTTATTTATCTATCTATCTATCTATTTATCTATCTATCTATCTATCTATCTATCTATCTATCTATCTCTATCTATCTATTTATCTATCTATCTATCTATCTTTGTCTCTCTCTATCTCTCTCTCTCTCTATCTATCTATCTATCTGTGTGAGAGAGAGAGAGAGAGACAGAGAGAGAGAGAGAGAGAATGTGTGTGTGTGTGTGTGTGTGTAGAAGAGAGAGAGAGAAAGAGATTGTATGACGTTTTCTATGAATGTGAACCTTTTACATTAACAGAAAACGTTATAATATTTCATGGGATATTATTGTATTTATGTATTTTCGGACTTAGATGCTCTTGTTATACCCTTATTTGGTCACCTAAGAGGCTCTCGTTTTCAGTTCCTGGTGTTTAAATTCAAGCTCTTACATTCTGCAATATATTTTTTTGCCTAATTGCCTAAATGAAAGTCGAAATTTGAAAATTTTCGACCCCTATTTGTCGGCTGGGGGGGGGGGGGGAATGAAAGAAGTCGTTTCTAAGGGGTTAATCATTGAAGATTTTTTTTTATAGGGCCAAGACACTCCTCAGGTCTCAGCGAAAAAACGTATGTAAAAATTATTACTCTAGGTGAAACGATCTAGGTGAACTGATCAGATCTAGAGTAGATTATGGGTCCATAGTGTATGGTTCGGCATCTGTGTCGGTACTGAAAGGCTTGGATGTTGTGCAAAATGCGTGTTTGTGTGTGTGTCTTGGAGCCCTAAGTTGTACTCGAATCGAGCGTCTAGATATGGAGTCACAAGTGCCTCCCCTCCATCTAAGACGAGACCAACTAATGTTAATATACTTCACTAAAAAAGCCAGGGTGCCGGGTCATCCTCCCGGCAATGCCTTGCTTCGGCAACCGCACCCGGGGGGCCATGGCGTTAGGCCCCTGGCAGAGGGACCGAGTCATCCGTCCAGGAACCCCTGCGCCCTAGGGGGCACTGGCGTTAGGCCAAGGGACACCAGGCCCGCTGTTTGTATTCCCGGGGAGCCGAGTCATCCTCCCGGTGGTGCCTTTTTGCGCCTGCAGCCGGGGGGCCATGGCGATAGGCCCCTGGAAGGGCCAAGTTATCCGCCTAGAGGACGCACGGCCCCAGAGGGCACTGGCGTTAGGTCCCTCAGAGCAAGACTCCACGACCTCGTATAGTGTGTCGGTATAGAATTATCAACAATCGCTTCCCTGCAACTCAGGCGCTGATTGGCTCAGACAGCCAGCTCGAGCTCTGATTGGCTCTAATTTTCCCTATGAAATATACTCTTCCAGACTTGACTAATATGCCACCGGTTCAAGTCTCTGTATCAACAATAGTCTCTCATGTTCCACTCTTTCAAGGAAATCCTTTAGGGGAATTTGTTCATTCATAAAAGATTCTAATCTTTCTCTACTGATTCTTGGGAACCCTTGAACAACTTCCGTTTTATCATTCTATCATTTGAGGGAAATTGTTGACCTTGGAACTGTCCTTGTATTGGGGCATAGTGACATTTGTACTGGTGGGCAAATGTTTGTGGATTTTCTGTCCACTCGTATCTGAATTCATCACCCTAGCGCCATGCCTGGTCAAAATTTAACTCGACCTTAAATTCCTCGTGAAATATGGTTTCAACTCCCTCCATGTTAATATCTCTCCCCGTTTCTGGGCCGTGTGTATCAAGACGAGTGCTTGTGTCAAAGCTTAAGCATATCCTCCCACTTCATGCACTCATGCCTCCTGGCATGTAACTGAGCCGCTGCCGTACTGACCGTTTGGGCGGCCAGTGAGACTCGCTTCTGAAGTAAGTCTCCAAGACAGTCAGTATGGCTCAGTTACACTTACATGCCAGGAGGCATGAGTGCATGAAGTGGGAGGATATGCTTAAGATTTGACACAAGCTTCATTAACCCTTAACGTCCGGACCGCGGTCATAGACGGACCCAGGAAGCCTCCGGGTGGTGTCGTACACCCGTGCCATGTGGTGACCGGGCGAGATGAAGCACCGCTATTGCCAATGTCGGCATTTGCGAGCCCAATTTGGCGGTTTTTTTTTCACTTGGCTATACTTCACCACCATCCCTACAAATCACCATCGTCAGTCAGTGTGTTACTGACTGTAAACATGGATGGATGTGGATTAGATTTCTCGTGCGTGTCCGATTCTGTGGTGCGCCACGCTTACTTACAACACTGACGGCCACCCGCGCGGGCCATGTTCAGTTGTCGTCACAGCCACGCCACCTAAGCGAACACGGCCGCGCTCACACGAAAAAGTACCCTTCATTCCTCACTTACTTTCTCGGCAACGGAGAGTCGTAGAGAGCTGGGGTTGGTTTTATTGGAAAGAGGAAGAGTTGATGGTGCTAACAAGACCAAATTTAAGTTGTTCAGTATCGTAGTTTAGACGTACAGAGTAAGTGGAATAGAGCGATTTTGGAAAAATCGGCCAAAAGCGCCCGGCCACACAGTAGGGAAAGTAAGACTAGCCCCGGACTGACAAAATGGCTATCCATAGTTATCCCGTCGCGGAGGGGTTAAGCTATTTATGAATAATTAATATTTTTCTTGCATATCGTACATGATAAACATGAGTACGTTACATATTATTATAACACAATATTGTCACAGTAACACACATGGCCATAAAACACACAACAATATGAAACCTCTTTAGTTACGATGTTTTTGTGTGAGAGATGGATGAAATTTACTCGCACAAATAATTCTATATCTCGTTTATGTGTGAGTTTATCTAATATCTGACTGGACTATCGTGTACAGGATAATTTTCCGAATAAGAATAGTTATTTTATTTTCAAATTGATTTCCTTACTGCAGTACATACACAAGCAAATGTAAAAAGTGGTATACACTTTTCATAACACTTTTCAACTTCTACTTCTCATATTTACTTATATTTTGGTTGTAATGCAGTTTGGACCACGTATTCCAGTTCCAAATTTATCGTAGAGTCTTAAAATCCAAACAAAATACGTGTATATGTTGTAATATTAGAGCAGGAAGCAATTTATTACAAATATTTAGTTCTGTGAGGAAAGATTTTGGCTGTAAGCGGGGCAAAGGCCGCCAGCCAATCAGCGACGAGTATTTATTCCCGCTTAGGTTTACTGTCCCCGCCAGTGGACAGCGGTAAAGGAATGGATTATAGTTTATTTTAAGTTTAAGAGATGCTTCCGTTGTAATTACCATCCATGAATAATCACCAATTTTTTATGTATTGTGTACTTTAAGAGATGTTTCAATTGTAATTGTATTTCCCATTCATGATTAATCACTATAATTTAATATATATTTTCAACTCTTTGGCTGCCAAATCAATAAACAGTTTATTATTATTATTATTGTGCATAACCATATGGAGCAGTGTGTAAGCGAGTTGCGATGTTTGAACAAGTTACCCCTTCAAATCATCTGGATTAACAGTTTTCACCATTGGTGCGGGAGTGGAGTACAGTTGTGCAATATGCGTCCCGGTAGTCTGCCCCAGTTAGGTCCCGGTAGTCTGCCCCCAGTTAGGTCCCGGTAGTCTGCCCTCAGTCAGGTCTCGGTAGTCTGCCCCCAGTTAAGTTAGGTAGGTTTTGTTTTGTTAAGGAGTACCTTTGTCCTGACGTCATGACTAAGCGCCTGCAACGAAGCCCTCCCAGTACAGTGCTATACTCTGTTCAATATTTGTGTTCCACTGGCCTCTATTTCTATCTAATCTATCTCTCTCTGTATCTATTTCTATCTATCTATCTATATCTTTCTATCTATTTCTATCTATCTCTATATCTATTTCTATCTATCTATCTATCTGTCTCTATTTCTGTCTATCTATCTCTATATATATCTATATCTTTCTATCTCTATCTATCTATATCTATTTCTATCTATCTAAGCATAAGAGGCCAATGGAACCCAAATTTTGAAAAGAGTATGGTAAATCCTCCAAACTATTCCAAACAACAGGACATTATTAAATTTTTCTACATGTAGCCTCGTTTCCTGGCATAAGCTACTTTGGAAAAATCTATTCACTTTCAATGTACCAAAAAGTCTGATGATCACCCAATTAACTTTGAATAGCCTGATGATGGAGTAATTAACGAGCTCCAGCAAGTATGTATGTATGTATGTATGTATGAGAGAGGATAATAAGCTTTGCATGTAATGGGTTCACTTGTATGTATGTCAGATGATTCCAAACTTCAGCAATAAGATCTGGATAAATATTATGAGAAGAAGAAGAATAATTTTTGGGCTTTATGCCTATCGACTCGTAATGGTCAAAAAGGCAGTCAGTCTTATTACATCATCATATCTTCCCCCAACCTTTTACAGCCAGGTAAAGTCATGGTCTAATGTACTGCAACACCTTCCAATGAGATGGCTTCGAAAAATGATCCGAAACTATAGCTGTTGGTGTGTGCAATTTTGGTTCATAAAATTAACTCAAATAGCTCGCTTTTATTCACCAGGTTGCAGTACAGTCGGCGGCAAAAGTCCTGTCGCCTCACTTGCTTCACCGAGGCACGCGATGTTCATAGACTCGAGATTATTAAGTGTAGAAGAAGTGCGTATTTCTCGAGTCCATGATCACTGCCTGTCTCGGTGAAACAGGTGAGGCGACAGGACATTTGCCGCCGACTGTACATTAGACCATGACTTTACCTACTTACTGCTAGGTGAACAGGGACATAGGGGCTTCGGAAAATTGTCCAACAATTCCATTGACCCGGGAATCGAACCAGGGATCTCTCGCTTGCCAGGCGAATGTGCTAACCATTACACCATCAGCACCCCTATTATGAGGAAGAATGGGCTGTGTATGTAATTGGTTCACTAGTCTGTATGTCAACAACAACAACAAGACCTGGACACTTATTATGTCTCGTGACTGACTGACTGTACAAGCCCTCCCACACACACACACACACAACTTATATGATTATAGAGAATTAATAAATCTGTTTACGTCAATTCAATTTGTAGTGGTTATAGAATGCAATGGTATCCAGTTATGACATTACGGTAATTCCCATTGAAAGCCTTGTTGATGGTTTATACTAGAATTTAATTTGTATTGTGACTGAAACACAGATTCATACACATGTATGTACAGTCGGCGGCAAAAGTCCTGTCGCCTCACTTGCTTCACTGAGGCACGCGATGTTCAGAGACTCGAGATTATTAGGTGTAGAAAACGTGTGTATTTCTCGAGTCCATTAAATATGTGCGTCTCATTGGAGCAGGTTAGGCGACAGGACTTTTGCCGCCGACTGTACAGCTCCAGACATATCAATGGTCCACACTTCTTCCACCAGCGACTTGGTTTGGGCCTCATTGGATCTGGTATCACTGGCAAGTGGAGGGGGAAGGGAGAAATGTGGGTGGGTTATATAGGGGGTAATGTGGGAGCGTTTACCACATATTATTGCCAATGTTGAGCCATCCAGAAATTTGAATCTCGAACCACTTGTGATCATGGATGTGAACCACTCCCTTGAAGGTGGTAGAATTATTGGATCAAGAAGCTAAAGATTATAAACGAACAAATCCAATTGTCGCCTTTGTTATGTTTTCTTTTGTAATCTGAATCCAACTTTGATGCAACATTTAATAGGATATTCTTTATTATTTGAAATGAATCCAGATTTTACGTAATACAATTCACACGACACCAGTTTTTGATGACGAATATATCAAGCCATGCACCACCTACTCAGTGTGAAAATATATTTCAAGTAAATCCTTTATCTTTACCCTGTATCATTCACGACATTTTCTACGAAACTTTTATTGTGTAACTGGTTACCAAAGGATAATACTTATATGGTGTAAGATGTTAATTACCCAATAACCACTCCATTTGTTCTCCCCAACCCCGTCCTCCCTTATTCCATTCACTGTTTCCTCTCCCTCCTTGCCAGCATTCCTTTATACTCCATCTTGCCACCACCACTACCATCATAATTCCGTGTGTTGCTGCATAATCTATTAATGCGCAAACAAGACCACAATAGAAATAAAAGTGATATTTGGTATGCAAATACAATCCGATATATATGACAAATACATTTATTACCTTTTTTTAATTATCTGAGGTCAACATCTAGGCCAGCCATTCAGACGCCAGTGTTAGTAAACCAATCACAAGATTTAGAGTATATTGTGTCACCACTAATGTTATTACTAATTAAAACAGGGAAAAATTGAAATCAGACATTTATTGGTTATTGTTTACATGACTTTGTCAGTTTAGGTGAAAGCTCTACAAGTCCTCGTCATGAAACCTTCCACACCCATATTCCAACTGGGACTGTAGGCACCACACTGTAAATGAGGAACACGTTATATGTATAGTTGTTGCTATTAATTGATGTCATACAATTATAATAACTGTTAACTTATTATAACCTGAAGTTTTTACTTCGACCTCACTTTTGCATTAAGCATGTGTAATGTTTTTTTTTTTTTTATTATAATTATAATCACCTAGATATGTATTGCTTTAGTCCCTTAGCCACGATGAGATACAGTGTATACACTATTTATATACACTTCTATGATCACATTAAGGTTTGATATACTGTAGATTACAATGTCATATTTCATTTTATTACTCAACAATTTGTTGCTAAAGTCCGTTTGAAACTTGTGTTCCGCTGGGGGTGTAGCGCGGCTCTAGACGTCGTTTGTACCGGCTCTCCTGATTGGCTGGCACCCTCTCCCGCGTATCTTTGACTCACCTATATAATTATTTTATATAGGCTAATGTCCTGCCACCATGTCAGTGATGTTATACGTTCGTAAATTATTTGCTCAAGCTCTTCTGTTATTCAATATAAACAATTTTTGTTGATACCATTAGTCTCAGCAGTAATTGTAGATTCCATATCTGTTAGTCACAACTTGATCAAACAAACGACACAGTAATAATGACGAGTATAAGTGGAACAAAGTTTCTAAACATCTTTATACAACTTTTTATTTTCCATTGTTTTTTTGCAGCAAACATTAAGCCAATAATGTTTAAAAACATTGAAGCCCATAAAACAAAAATCTCCTGAGTACAATGACGTAATCAGATTTCAGATAAAAGGTAAAATAAGCAAATAACGGAGGAAAGTTTAAGGACATGTCGCAACGTATTTCAGCCGCTGCTATGTAGCAGCAGCCCAGCGTTTGCTAGCCACAGGCTGTGTTGTTGTTATTGTCTATAGACTCTATACCATGGTTGGCTATGTCCACTCAATGTCCACTCATTCATTCTCCTTATCTACACGCTCTTTCCTAGAGGTCTATTTTGTTTTCTGTATATTTGTCCGCATCTGTGTGTGTGTCCTTAAAGACCGTTCGTTTACTTTGCTATACCACCCTCCGTTCTACCTTTTTTTTTCAATTTTCACATCATCTCTTTAGTTTTCTCCCACTCATTCTAAAATAAAACATATACTTCCCGAATATTATGTCGGAGATCAGAGGGAATGAAGTTGGTGGGAGGGAAAGTAGGAAGAAACGAAGAACGAGTTGCATTCCATTACTTGTCATGTTAACACATGAATGATAAATAGATGTTGCGTTAAATCTTAGTAGCCTATGTGCAGCAAAGTAAAGAATAAGAAAATATAAAAATACAAACATGTTCTTTATTCTTGCTACAATGAAATATCAAAACATATGCTTTATTCTGTGTTCATGTTCTTTCTCAGTGGTTACTGTAGCAAAGAAGTAATGGGTACTATGTACGTAATGCCACAAAATAACCTGCTTCTTTCACACCTCATCACTGCTTTAATCACTGCTGGTATCTATTCTTACGACCAGCTTTTCAATTAGATGCTCTCTTGCTATGTCTCTTTTCCTATATTCTTCCTCTACATCCATGGTATGTTGTATACATTTTCTCCAGTCACTTACACTCATATTTTCAATTGCCTCTTTTATCAAGCTTTCTACCATTTTCACCGTTTGATTTTCATTTGAATTTCTTCTTTTTACGTATGTTTTCACTTTGGCCCACACCAGTTCTATAGGATTGAACTGGCAATGATATGGAGGTAACCTGAAAATTTCATGGCCATGAGCAGCTGCAATTTCGTCTATTTCATATTTTTCCAGGTGTTTGTTTTGCTTGCATATATCTAAAAGCTCCTGTTTAGTGTGTGAAGAATTATGAGAGATATTGTTCTGAGACAGCCAGTTAATAATCTCAATCTTCCTGCTACTGCATATTGGTGCTTTATTGATAACTTTTGAGTGGTAAGTGGCATTATCTAGAATTATTAATGACCCCTTTTGTATATTTGGCAACAACTGTTTTTCAAACCAACCTCGAAAACACTCATAATTCATAGAGTCGTGATAGTCCCCTCTTGCTCCGTTTTTTGACCTGAACGTAAGTAAAGCACCTGGCACGAATCCATTCATTACCCCTGCATGTAATATAATGAAGCGGGCACCTCTTCCTGTTTTTATCTTTGGTCCCACTGTCCCATCCCCAACAGTCCAGCACTTATCAACACTCTCCCTCTGATTCACCCACGTTTCATCAATGTAAACTTCAGGTCTGGGCTCGGCACTCTTTCTGTTTTTTTCAATGATTCTCAGGTATCTATTTCTGCTCACAACTATGTCGTGACGTTCCATTAAGATAGCTCTACCACTCGTAACCTTTTATACCTAAATCCAAGTTTCCTTATCACACTCCAGAAAGTTGTCTTACCACCGGAGAAATTTATTGGAGGCTGTTTTACTTTCTTTAGAAGCAAGTCTAGGGTTGGTAATTCCCCTCGGTCGTAGGATGAGACAATTTCTTTTCTAATAAGCCCCTTGTCAAAATCGTCAAGTCTGTTGCTGAGGGTAGCTTGAACTGCTCGTGACGGGGAAGATATAGGTAGGGGATGGCATCTTGCGGCTTCTTGTTTTATATTCCGGATAGTGCGAGCTGACTGTGCTCCCCACTGGGTGCTGCAGAGTGCAGATAGCTGCGAACTTTCATAATCATATTTCTGGAGTGGCTAGGAATTCTTGAATTTCGTCCAGTGGTACTTCTTTGCTGCGACATTGCTTAACAGAGCCTGTGAGAAAAACATTACGCACATCAGACATGACCACTATAAGCTCGGGATTGTGAGGGTCCATTCACTCTTTCCACAATTTATGCATTTGGCCTACTTATTGCAGTAATTTCATTATTCATTGCCTACGGCAAACAAATTATGTGTTAACCATCTTCGTTAATCATTCTGTTGCCAGGATTATGTAAAAGTAACGAATAAACTCTGATGACAGTTTCAGAGAGGTAGGTGCGACCACGAAGAGTAATCCTATACAAATTGATTATCACATGAACTCGCATCCTCATTCACTTGAATCTGCACATGAGGAAAGATCCCACAACCCATATCAGACAGGGAACTAAGTGAACTTAAAATTACTGAATTGTTTTAGACATCATGCAGTGATATGGAACCAACGAAAAGCTGTTTACGACGAATGGGAAAAAATAGTGAGGTTATGAAACCTGGCAGTATCAATAGTATTTTAAATATTCAAACACATAAAATACTCCTTTATAGAAGTACATTGGCGCAATAGATTCACAGTTTGATAGTGCATATTCACAACACAGTCAACAGCTAAAATTACAGATACAGCTGTGCAGGTATGCAAGCCCAGTGTAGAGAAACAGGACTACAATTCAGGATAACTCCGCTATGAAACCTCTTCCCTCATACACTTCATAAATGCGTATTAACCCTCATATTTAATATCTGCAATGTCTTCATAACTATATTTATCTGTCAAACATGGTACTGAGGTTAAACCTTAGAAAGCAGAAGCAGGATGAGAACAACTGTCACAAGCAGACGACAGGTGCAGCCAGGGTATAATCTTCCCGCTCTTTCGTTTTCCGGTTTCCGTGGTCTGGCATTGGCATAAGCTCCTTGGTATTCCAAGTAATATAAATAATGGACTGATAAATGGGATTAAACATGCATACAGTTCATTAAAAAGTTCTTTTATTGTTCTTATTTTTTTCATATGCACTACAAAAGATACACTCCTTTGTATCTATACGGCACGGTGTTATTAATTAAGAGTTTCGAATGCGCTGGTGTGGTCTGTGGTAAGTACACACACAGCCAGCAGGCTAGCAAGCGCTGGGCTGCTGCTATGTAGCAGCGGCTGAAATACGTTGCGACATGTCCTTAAACTTTCCTCCGTTATTTCCTTATTTTATCTTTTATCTGAAATCTGATTACGCCATTGTACTCAGGAGGTTTTGTTTTATGTGCTTCAATGTTTTTAAATATTATTGGCTTAATGTTTGCTGCAAAAAAAAAAAAAAAAAAACGGAAAAAAAAGTTATATAAAGATGTTTGGAGACTTTGTTCCACTTATACTCGTCATTATTACTGTGTCGTTTGTTTGATCAAGTTGTGAGTAACATATCTGGAATCTACAATTACTGCTGAGACTAATGGTATCAACAAAAATTGTTTATATTGAATAACAGAAGAGCTTGAGTAAATAATTTACGAACGTATAGCATCACTGACATGGTGGCAGGACATTAGCCTATATAAAATAATTATATAGGTGAGTCAAAGATACGCGGGAGAGGGTGCCAGCCAATCAGGAGAGCCGGTACAAACGACGTCTAGAGCCGCGCTACACCCTCAACAGAACACAAGTTTTAAACGGACTTTAGTATCGTGTCTAGCCACACTCCTCCTCAATGACAACCTTCAGTATCACGGGCATTGAGGCACCATGCCTCCTCACTACATCGGGTTTCACCCGAAAAATCTCCCACTGTGCTCTGGTGTTCCATAACAACTCTGCTGTTGTTCTCTCTCGTTCCGGCTCCCACGTGTTAACGATAAAACCCCATAAATTTTCTATAGGGTTCATATAGCAGTCTTAACGAGACAAATCTATCACCTGCATTTTATCATGAGCAGCAAACCATTCTTGAACTATCCTGGGGGGATCGGTCGTGTAGGCTATAGGACAGATGTGGGTATGAAATTGCAAAGAAATTAAAAACATTTAGAATATCTGCTTCATTATATTGAATTTGATCGATCTATTAAACAAAGACACTGTCAATTGTTCACCCTCGTAGAGAGATACTGATTATTATCCTTTGGATATTAAGCAACAAATAACGGAGTCGAGACAATCCCTTTTCTGTCTTCAGCTCTACATGTATTCTTTTCACCCCTCATGCTGGCAATCTCCCTCTTTATCACCTTTTCTCGCTGTAAAATAAATAAACTTATACCTATATCTTTCAAGTAACTGGAAATCTCACACATCCTCCTCTCTCCTGTTTTCTCTCTCTCCCTTTTTCTCTCTTGCCTTCTTTATCTTTTTTTTCTCATATTTTTAACCTTCTCATTCGTTCTTTCAAAGTTTTAATGACATAGGCCTTTCTCCTTTATCACAAATAGTCGTTCAAATTTATGCAAGCGAAAGGATATGATAACATTTATGTAGAACAAAAGTGTTGGCAGATATGCATTATTGACGGGATAATCCCTGCCACAGCGTTTCGCCTTCTTAAAACAGAAGGACCATAGGTTGCATGCATTGCCATTTGCCAGCCTGTTGCGAGTCAGAATATTAACTTGTTAAACAATAATGCAGGAAAGAGAAATATATTATATCTCTCTTCTATAAGTTAATTATTTTTTAAGTTACTTATTTTTTATCAAACCCCGCCCACATTTCTCCCCTCCCCTTCCACCTTCCAGTGATACCAGTTCTGCTGAAGCCAACACCAAGTCACTGGTGGAAGAAGTGTGAACCATTGATTTGTCCCAATATAATAATTATGTCCATATAATTATGGGTATCACAAACAATTTACTGTCTAATGTTTTCATGCTCACATTTTTATATTATTGTTTTACGTAGTGTGTAGCTGCTTGTATTGAAATAAAAGATGGTTGTTAACTACTATTAGTATAGTGTTGGTGGTAAATCTGGAGCAACTGATTCCTCCAAACTATTCCGAGGCAACACCCTTAGTTTTGTTAAACCTAGTCCTGTTTCCCGTCAGCATAAAAACACTTTCCAACTGAGTATATTCATATTAGAACCAATCAGTGACAGACTTGACACCATGCTCGGTACGATACTCCAGATGCACGATGATCAGCAGCATAGATGCCAGTTAACACCAAATGTGTACTCCGATATGCAATAAACAATCCCTCCTCTTTCCTCACTCAGTCTAAGGGAGAGAGGATATACAGTATATTTTTCTGTATCAATTATATCATTTTATTTACGACGAGATTTGTTTTAGGAAACAATTTAAACGCTTCTCTCCCACATTTAAAAAACACGAGAAATATGTATATCTGTGTGTGTGGGGTGTGTGTGTGTATGTGTATGTTTAATCTCTCTTCATGCCACTCTTTTTAGCTCCGGCCTAAGCCGAGAGCTCTAGGTCTTATCGTAATTGTTGTTCTTGTTGTTCTTCTTCTTGGGGCGACCACTTCTCAAAAGGGATTCAACTGACTCACTCATTTAATCACTCACTCACTCACTCTCTTCCTCCCATCCATTTTTTTTTACCGACATTGAATCCTTTTTTCAACCGAGAGGGGGTTCAACCGAGGGGTTCACCCTCAATAAAAAGGGTTCATTTTCAAAATTTCAATATAACCATATGAATACGAAAATCCAGATAAAACATTATCAATATTTTTGAGACCTTTACATATGGATATTTTATTATTTCACTTGAATCATTAAGAGCCGGAGCTTTTGAAGGGTTTTCCTTCATGTTCTTGTTTCTGTCTGTCTGTATCAATTTCACAAATTTATTTACGACAAGTTGTATGCATCCTTAGGAAACAAATTATATGCTCTTTTCCCTCACCAAGCATACCACCACCACTACTACTACTACCTCTACCACTACCACCACTACCACTACCACCACCACTATTACCATACCTTTGACACTCACCATGTCTGCCACCACTACTCTCATTACCACCACCATGTCTGCCACCACCATACCCGTACACACACACACACACACACACACATATATATATATATATATATATATATATATATATATATATATATATATATATATATATATATATATATATATATATATATATATATATATATATATATATATATATATATATATATATATTCTTCGTGTTTTTAAAATGAGGGAGGAGAGCGTTTAAATTGCTTCATAAAAATACATAGATCTCGTCGAAAATAAAATGGTATAATTGATATAGAAAAATATATATCCATTATCCTCTCTCTCTTCGACTGAGTGAGGAGAGAGGAGAGGAGGGCTTCGCCACAGGCGCTTAGTCATGACGTCATGACAAAGTTACTCCCTAACAAAACAAAAGCTACCTAGCCTAACCTAACCTAACTGGGGCAGAATACCGGGACCTAACTGGGGCAGAATACCGGGACCTAACTGGGGCAGACTACCGGGACCTAACTGGGGCAGACTACCGGGACCTAACTGGGGCATACTACTGGGACCTAACTAGGGCAGACTACCGGGACCTAACTGGGGCAGACTACCGGGATCTAACTGGGGCAGACTACCGGGAACTGTGAAAATAATAAAAAAAATAGTTTGTGTAAAAATAACACTTGCCCTGCCGGGATTGAACCCCGGGCCCCAACCATCTGACACCATAGTCATATCAACCCAACCACCAACCACCGTTGCCAAACTGAGGTAGGAAAAAATATTTAAAGGAAAGAGAACTCGCGCATGAGCAGATGTCATGACGTCATAACTAATTCCTGCAGCGAATGCCTTCCGAGAGGAGGGTTTGCTTATTGCATATCGAAGTACACATTTGGTATTAACTGCTGCTTATCATCGTGCATCTTGAGTATCGTTCCTAGCATGGTGTCAAGTCAGTCGCTGATTGGTTCTAATATCCCCCTATGGCTATGCATATACTCAGTTGGAAAGTGTTATTGTGTTTCCCGGCATACTTACTTTGGAGGAATCAAGGCACTCCAAATGTACAGTTACCATCACTTATAATTGGTACAGTCATCGTTGTCTGTCCTCTTCTCTTGTAAAGTCATGGTCTAATGTACTGCAACCTGGTGAATAAAAGCGAGCTATTTAAGTTAATTTTATGAACCAAAATTGCACACCCAACAGCTATAGTTTCGGATCATTTTTCGAAGCCATCTAATTGGAAGGTGTTGCAGTACATTAGACCATGACTTTACCAGTTATTAATGCTGGCAAATGTACCACTAAAAGTGTATTAATTACCCCCTTAATTAAATGATGCAGTATGAAAAGTGGCTTGCTTGTCCTGTGAAAACTTTTGATCCTGACTGGACACCCATAATTATCCCTCACTCACTCATCCCTGTCAGTTACTTAGTACATACACACACTCCAGTACACTAACGAGAATCTAGTGTTGTGTAAAGTATGTGAGAAGTAGCATTTTGTGTGTGTGTACTATTCTGAAAAGTATGTGCGAGATTTTGTGTGTGTGTGTGTGTGTGTGTGTGTACTGTTCTGAAAAGTATGTGTGGGATTTTGTGTGCGTGTGTGTGTGTATATATACTGTTCTGCAAAGTGTGTGTATTGCAACAGCATTTTTGTGTGTGCGTTGCAACAGCATTTTCATTCGTAATTACTGTCGCCATTATCAAAATAGAAGAGAGAGAGAGAGAGAGAGAGAGAGAGAGAGAGAGAGAGAGAGAGAGAGAGAGAGAGAGAGAGAGAGAGAGAGAGAGAGAGAGAGAGAGAGAGAGAGAGAGAGAGAGAGAGAGAGAGAGTATTTATATACGAGTGTGTTACAATCGGTTACCATGGTGAGGTGATAAATATAATGTTCCAGAAAAAATGGACTGGCGAAATAAATATATAATAACACAAATGCTATCCATTGGTCAATAAGCTGTATATTACTGTATATATTGGAATATAAATGTATATCGAGGTGTGTGTATTATTGCAATTTATTTGTCCTGTGTGATTATGTATGCACTGTATGTAATATTGTGTCTTACATATAATAACACTTGGTTCATATCAGTACACAGTTTCTATAGTTAAAATTTTCAGGTGTACAGTCACGAGCACTAACAAGTATACAGGTGTGCTTCGAATTCCTTGAGACAGTAAATAAATAAATGCACAATAAGATATCTATTGGAATTATTTCGTTGGTGAAAATGAACTGTTCTAAGCATCAACCACCAAACCTGTATACTTATTAGTGCTCGTGACTGTACATAAATATTCATCCATAATACCGTACCGTATTATAGGCTACTTGGAAAATTATAATTCTCTACTGTTAATTATCAGTAGAGTTATATTCCTCCTCCCCCCCCAATTGTTTATTCAAGAAAACAGTGAAAAATGTGTTTAAGTACACTGTTGGTAAATCTGGAGCAACTGATTCCTCCAAACTATTCCAAGCCACATAACTCCATTATTATTGTTCATCTGGTCCTGTTTTTTCCGGGCACACTTTTTTTTGGAGGAATCAAGGGACTCTATTACGTATTTATTGACTTCTGCAGGTGCCTTACAGTATAACCTTAATTGTTTAGCCTAGGAGTAGCAGCACCTTGTCTATTAAGTCCTTTACCTTTCTTGCAGTAATTTAGGATATTTTTTTTTATTGAACCTTGGGGGTTGTTGCTGCACTTACAGTATGTTTCATTTACTAAGACTGTATTTAATAATTGTTCTTAATGCTGGTAATGGTCAGTGTGATGTGACCATATATATATATGTATATATATGTATATGTATATGTATATGTATATATATATATATATATATATATATATATATATATATATATATATATATATATATATATATATATATATATATATATATATATATATATATATATATATATATAGCTCTGACGCCTCGTTCCCTCCGGGAACTCCCCCGAAGGGGGTGGCCACGGCAGAAAGGTCTCCAGTCTTCCCTGTTCAAACACTCCCTCCTTACTTGGTCCAGCCCTCCCCTCCCCCTCACGTTTCTCTCCTTTACATACTCTTCCACTCTGTTCTGCCATCTAACGGGTGGTCTGCCTCTCACACCACGTCCCACCCTTGCATTCTCTCTACATGTCCAAACCACCTCAAAGTATTACGTTTCACTCTCTCAACCACTCCACACTCAATACCGATTGCCTTCTCATTCATACCACATCTCTTATACACACTTTCATTACTTTCTCCATCCCACCTTGTCAGTCCACATGCACCTCTCAGATAACTCATTTCCACAGCACCTATTCTTGACTGATGAGCCCTACTCCATGTCCAGGTCTCCGACGCATACGTCAGTGTTGGCAGGATTATACTATTTCGTAGTCCCCTTTTCACTTCCATACTCTCACTTCTACCCTTCATTATCCTCCCCAGTGATCCTATGACCTGTCTACCCTTCACTGCTCTCTCCCTAATTTCTCCTTCCATACTTCCATGTTTACACATAACTGTACCCAGGTACTTAAACTCC
The DNA here is from genome assembly GCA_034508575.1 of Petrolisthes manimaculis. Lineage (NCBI taxonomy): Eukaryota > Metazoa > Arthropoda > Malacostraca > Decapoda > Porcellanidae > Petrolisthes > Petrolisthes manimaculis. The sequence continues at coordinate 48,203 of JAWZYT010004591.1, forward strand.
TTCACTTCCTCCATCCTCTCACCCCTCAGAGTTATCTCACACTTCGTCCCAGTTGGTACTTCCACTCTGTAGGGTGTAGCAAAGTCAATCACTTCCGTTTCTGCTCTCTCAAATACCATCACTTTACTTTTACCCACATTCACCTTCAGTTTCCTTCGTTTACATACAGTCTGAAATTCATCTACCACTCTCTGTAGCTCCCTTTCACTCGCGGCCATCAGCACAGTGTCATCCGCAAACAAACTTGCCGCCAAGGACCAAGTTACTTCATTCAGCCTCAACTTCACCCCCAGACCATTCACTTTGGCTTTCATCTCTCTCATACACCCATCCATATATATATATTAAACAACCATGGTGACATAACACATCCCTGCCTCAGCCCTACACTAATATTAAAACTCTCACTCAGATCACCCTCCACCCGCACACATGCCCTTGCATCTGCATAAAAAGCCTCAATGCCTTCCAGCAAAGATCCCCCAACTCCATATATTTTCAACACCTCTGACATAGCTCTCCTATCAACCCTATCGTATGCCTTCTCCAAGTCCATGAAGGCAGCATATAACTTCCTACATTTCCCTATATATTTCTCCACTATCGATTTTAGTGCAAATATTTGGTCCACACATCCTCTACCCTTTCTGAACCCTCCATGCTCCTCACTAACTTTATTCCCTGTCACTTCCATCAGTCTCTCAGTTAGAACCTTCCCATACACCTTCTCCGGTACACTAAGAAGGCTTATTCCCCTATAGCTACCACACTCCTCCTTACTTCCCTTCCCCTTATACAACGGTACAATTATAGCCCTCCTCCAATCCTCTGGTACCTCTCCCTGTCTCCATGCTAATGCGCATAAACGCAACATCCACTCTACCACTACCTCCCCCCCATACTTTAACATTTCAGCAGTTATCCCATCTACCCCCGGTGCCTTTCCCATCTTCAACTTTCCTATTGCTTTCCTAATCTCTTCCTTTCCTAATTCTCCCTGTACATCCTGTCGTCTACCACCTGCCTCCATCCCCATGCATGTCACCACTGCCTCCCCTCCCGTCCCTTCATTCATCAGACGATCAAAATGCCTCTTCCACACTTCTTTCACTTCCTCACTTCCACTCACAGTAACTCCATCCTCTTTTTTCATTCTCACACAACCAGACTTTCCTTCTCCTCTTTCTCTTTTAACCTCCTTCCAAAACTTCTCACTCAATTTCCTACCAAACTCCTCATCCATTCTCCTTTTACTGTCACTCACCAACCTCTTCACTTGCCTCTTACAAGCATTGTACTCTCTCTTCCACCTCTCTTTCACTTCCTCTGGCACATTCCTCTGTAGCGTTCTCCTATAAGCCTTCCTTTTCATCACTATTGCATCCATCACTTCCTCGGTCCACCATGCACTCCCTTTCTTGCCCCTCTTGTTCTTCTTCTTATACCCCACTACCTCTGCTACTGTTCTCATTACTCTTTCCTTAAACAGTTCATACATCTCATTCACTCCCACTCCCTCCCCTATATTCAACCTTGCATCCTCAAGCACCTCACCCACTCTCCTCTTATATACCTCTCTATACTCATTATCATTCAATCTTCCACTTGCTACCTTCCTTTCATTCCCCCCTCTATCCTTCCTTCCATACTCCCACTTTGCCCGGACCCTAATCCTTGCCAACACCGCATAATGGTCAGAGCACTGGAACATGCCTCTTACCACTCTTGCATCCAACACATCTTTCCTTAACCTTTCATCCACAGCTACGTAATCAATCAGACTCATCTGCTCACCTCTTTCATCTCTTCTCTTCCAAGTGTACCTGTGGATCAGTTTGTGCTCGAAGCAGGTGTTGGCGAGGAACAACCCTGCCTCGGCACACAGATCCACCAGGCACTCACCATTCTCATTAATTCCATTCACACCCCATTTACCAACTATACTTCCTACTCTTTCATTCCCTACCTTCCCATTCATATCCCCCACAAGTATTATCTTCCTCCCCCTCTCAAAATTTCTCAGGCAGTCAATCAACTCATCCCAAAACTCTTTCATTTTCATCTTCCCCACCTTGGTCTGCGCGTTCACTGGTGCATACGTTCAGACCCATGCATACCTTACAATCCCAATCTTGCTTGTCATCCATACAATCCTTGTACCCTTCCTTCCATGTCCGTCCATTCCCTTCCACACCCTCCCAGACACCAACAATGCACACCCTTCCTTCCCTTTCCCTTTACTTTCTTCATTCATGCCTGTCCATATCACACCTCCTTCCAATCCTTCCCACCACTTACTCTTTCCTCCATCCTTACACTCTTCCACCCCCCATCCTTCCATGTGTGTCTCAGTCACCCCACACATATCTATTTCACTCCTTCTCGCACACTCGACAATCTCTCTCCTTTTCAACTCATTCACCATTCCATTCACATTAATTGCAACTATTCTCAAACATTCATCCCCTTTCCTGCCCCCCACAGGGCAGACCGTAGACCCCTCCCCGCCACTAGCCGCAGCCGTCCTTCCCCCCAACTGGGGACCGCTGGTGGCTGGCAAGGCCAACGCAGCGCTCATTCCCGGAGGGGCACGGGCCATCAGCATTGTCACTCCCTAAACAAGCACTAAAAAATAAAATATTGTACAGCTAAAAGACAAAATGCACAAAAATCACTATTAAAATAAATTACAGTCACAGATTAAAAACACTCCACAATATTAAAAACTAATTACAATATTAACAAAAAAATTGAAACACTAAATAATAATAAAATTGTACACTTTAAAATAATTACAGTTTTAATAAAAAAAACACAAACTTGTCAACACTTAAAAAAATAATTTTAAAACCTAACTGTGGGGAAACCTATTGTGTCCCCACACCGCCTCCCCCTTTGGCTCCACCTCCAGACTTTATACAAATAAAAATAACTATAAAAACAGGGAGGTGTACTCCGAGGTCACCACGTGGAGGCGGGGTGAGACTTACCTACCCTTCCTGTGGAGGGGTAGGTCACCGAGGTGCTGTGTTCAAGGAGTTCCCAATTCCTAATGGTAGCAATATTGCGCAGTGGCTTCACCTCTAACCCCATTGGTTACGATATTGCCACTGCGCAATATATATATATATATATATATATATATATATATATATATATATAGCCAAAATTCTGTCTGTGTTCTGTGTGTGTCTCTGTGTGTCCGCGATGCACGCTCTGATCCTTGATCCTAGAGTGAAATTTTTTACATGAGTTTGATCGCTAAAACCTGGGGAGTGTTTTCGATCTATATAAATTTTGTTTTTCAATGATCAATGGGGGGTTGGGGGGGATTCGAACCCCTGGATTAGCGACACGCACAAACTCACTCACTCACTCTCTCTCTCTCTCTCTCTCTCTCTCTCTCCCTCCCTCCCACATGCTCTCTCTCTCTCTCCCTTTCTATCTTTAATTTCAGAGAGAGAGAGGGGGGGGGGGGGAGTGAGAGAGGTAATACTGGGTTTGGTTACATTTGTGTGTGTGAGAGAGAGAGATAGGGAGTAAATGAAATGTAGTAAAAAGATATAAATAAACAACATAGTATCGGCCATTGTGCTTGGTATTTTGTTGTTTGCACTCCTAAATAAAGAGGCTTAACAAGCATACTATACTGTTGTTAAACTAAGCAAGATTACAGCATTCTCAGTTGTTCACATCTAATCTAGATAATCTGAACTTGTCCTATTCCTGTTCTTGACCCTCTCTCTCTCTCTCTCTCTCTCTCTCTCTCTCTCTCTCTCTCTCTCTCTCTCTAATTTCAGAGAGAGAGAGGGTGTTTGTGAGAGAGAGGTAATATTGGGTTTGGTTAAATTTGTGAGAGAGAGAGAGAGAGAGAGATAGAGAGTGTGTGTGTGTGAGAGAGAGAGAAAGAGTGTAAAATAGATATAGTGTGTGTGAGAGATAAGAGATAGATAGATAGATAGATTGTGAGAGAGAGAGAGAGAGAGTGTGTGTTACGTGCCAGAAGGGCCAAACACGTAAAAATAGCAAAAATAATTCCCTTTTCAGACTGCTTTTCCCTCTTTATGAACATGAGTGAAGGATTGAATAATCAAAGAGACTTTTACCAAGTTTCATATATTAAATAAATCACAAATTAACAAATATCCCAAAAACCTAACAAATATCCCCAAAATAATAACACACAAACTATATACTCCTATAACACATAATATAATAAATAATACATACGAGTAACAGAACAGCACAGTCATTCTTGAGTCTCACACTGAATTCCACAGAATACTTATACAGTATATATATCCAAGCGAAGCAGAAGCAGGAGGCAGACTGATCCATAAAGAAGAAGAAGAATTTTACGGTTTTATGCCTATCGACTCGTGTTGGTCATTAATGCAGTCAGTCTTATTACATCAACATATCTTCCCCCAGCCTTTTACAGCCAGGTACCTACTTACTGCTAGGTGAACAGGGACATAGGGGCTTAGGAAAATTGTCCAACAATTCCACTGACCCGGGAATCGAACCCGGGATCTCTCGCTTGCCAGGCGAGTGTGCTAACCATTACACCATCAGCACCCCTTGATCCATAAAAACCCTGACTGGCTTTTTATAGGCTAAAGTGTTGCCCACACTCTCATACGTAAAACACATAATAATAATTATCATAATATCCCAAAGCTAATAAATAACAAAATAGTACTAATGAAATACATACATACATACATACATGAAATACAAATCAAATACATTATTATAATATTATATAACTACAAAATATCTAACGTCTGGCTGTGCAGTTACAATCTGAATCTTCTAAGTTTCGAGACAGATGAGTTGGATCAGAGCAATTGTCAAGAGTGTCAAGTCAATAATAATAATTCCTACGTAACATCCTCCCCCCAAAAGTGACTTACACTCGAGACAGCATATCGGCAATGACGTTATCTTTCCCTTTAATTAATATGTTTAATGATCAAATTATAGGGCTGAAGTGCAAGTGACCATCTCATTAATCGTTGATTTTTGTTCTGCATTTTGTTAAGAAACCTAAGAGGGTCGTGATCAGTAAAAACAGTAATAGGATATCTTGAATCACCGAGATAAACATTAAACTTGTCTAAAGCAAATAACAAAGAAAGTAGTTCTTTTTCAATTGTAGAATAATTTTGTTGGTATTTCTTATACTTTGCCGAGGCATAACACACAGGATGAAGTATTTTATCAGAACCTTCTTGCAGTAGAACGGCGCCAGTCGCTCTGTCACTTGCATCCACCTGGAGCACAAAGGGTTGATTGACGTCCGGTGTAGACAGAACTGGTGCTTGAGTGAGCAAGGTGCGGATCTTCTCAAAAGCCGCCTGGGAGTCTGATGACCAGACGAATTTCTTTTTGTTGTTGAGCAGGTCAGTTAATGGTGCAGCAACGTGAGCAAAATGTGAGCAGTAACGGCAGTAGTAGCCCACCGAGCCCAAAATCCTCATTACTTCCTTCTTCGTACAGGGTGTTCTCAAAAGCCGCCTGGGAGTCTGATGACCAGACGAATTTCTTTTTGTTGTTGAGCAGGTCAGTTAATGGTGCAGCAAAGTGAGCAAAATGTGATCAGTAACGGCAGTAGTAGCCCACCGAGCCCAAAAACCTCATTACTTCCTTCTTCGTACAGGGTGTTGGCATTTGTAGAACCGCTTCCACCTTCGCTGCCACTGGTCTGACTTCTCCACTCCCGACAACGTGACCCAAATACTTGATCTTGGAATGACCAAACTCACTCTTGGTTAGGTTTATGGTGAGTCTTGCATCAGATAGTTTGAGGAACAGGGCATGCAAATTGGTCAGGTGCTCCTCCCAGGTAGAACTGTAAACGATAATGTCGTCCAGGTAACTCTGTACACCACGAAGTTCATTCGTTACCTGATGCATTAGCCGTTGAAATGTTGCTGGAGCATTACAGAGATCAAATGGCATGACTTTGTATTGGTATAACCCATCTGGTGTGACGAAGGCTGCAATCTTCTTCGCATTGTCAGTCAATTTCACCTGATGGTATCCTCGTAGTAGGTCAATCGTCGTGACGAACTTCACGTGGCCAAGGTTGTCGATGATGTCGTCAATTCTAGGAAGTGGATAACAGTCTGGAACAGTGAGACGATTAATCTTCCTGTAGTCTGTACACATTCTATAGCTACCATCAGGCTTCTGGACGAGCAAGCATGGGGAGGACCAAGGACTGTCACTCCTCTCGACGAGATCATGCGCCAACATGTAGTCAACCTCTTCCTGCAGAATCTTCCTCTTTTTCGAACTCATGTGGTAGAAGGCTTGCTTAACAGGTTGTGCACCCTCCACCAGGACAATGTCGTGTTCCACCAGACGACATTGCCGTGGAACATCACTGCAGATCTGTGGGAAGGTCTTCAGCAGCTTTTCCAGGTCACAAGCATGATCAGATGGCAGGTGCTGTAAGATTTGTGAGAGATTAGCCAAAATTTCAGAGTTACACAATTTGATATTGGTACGAATAGTAGAACTCTCGGTTTCTTCCATTTCGGCATTTTCTTGCTCTCCCAAAACCGTAGCAATTGTATTTTGATCACTTGTATGGTATCTCTTTAGTACAGTGGTTCCCAAACTGGCCATGCCCCCCTGGGGGGCCATATAGAAGAATTTAGGGGGCCATAGTCTGAGGCTATGCATAAATAAAACCAAAGGAATTTAGCGGGTAGGTAGCCAGTGGAGGGAACTTACAGGTTCAGTACAGGTTTGTGCAATGCTTTGCTGCCAAACACATGAGTAATACGTCCTTTTTAATGTGATTCTGTGTTCTTGACATAAGGGAAGCAAGATAATTTTAACTCAACATAATTCTAATCTAAGGCTTCCTAAGCTGTGTATTCTGTATGATAACCTGGTCTTGAATCTTACGTATCAGCAAGGATGTTCATATTTTTCAGTTAACGGGTTATGGTTGTAGGGGGGGGGGGGGCATGGACAAGGATCATGTATGAAAAGTGGGTAACGACCAGAAAAAGTTTGGGAACCACTGCTTTAGTAGATTGATATGCACTAATCTTTCAGGTTTTCTGCGATCAGGGGTTTTAATTATATAATTTACATCGTTAACTTTTTCCTTAACAATATCGTGACTGCAAGGGTCGTTTGTGTATGGGTAAGAATGATAGAACTAAATCACCTGGTTTAAAACTTCTCTGCTCTGAACACTTGTCATAGTGAGATTTCATGTTGTCTTGGGACTTTTGCAAATTGTTTTTAGCAAACTCTAGTGCTTTTGTGAGCCTACTTTTGAACTGGAAAACATAAGTTAAAAGTGATTTCTTGGGAGTATCATCTAGCCATGAGTATTTTAATACCTTTAGAGGTCCACGAACCTCATGACCATATACCAGCTCAAATGGTGTGAAACCCAATGACTCCTGTTTACTACTACGTATGCCATAAAGAACAAAATGAACAGCTTCGTCCCAATCAACACTATTCTCACTACAGTACTTTGTCAACATTGATTTTAAAGTTTGGTGAAACCTTTCTAATACCCCTTGGGATTCCGGGTGATAAACAGTGGAATGATGTTGGTGCACTCCTAACTCCTGCATCACCTGTTTAAACATATTAGATGTGAAAGGTGAACCCTGATCTGACTGAACTATGCGAGGTATTCCATATTGTGTGAAAAATTTGGTTAGAGCCTTAACAATCTGTTTAGTGGTTATTCTTCGCATAGGTATTGCTTCTGGGTATCTGGTGGTTGTGCACATTATTGTTAAAAGAAACTGATTACCATTACGTGTCCTAGGAAGTGGACCAACACAGTCTATGACAACTTTGCTGAAGGGTTCATCACATATTGGAATGGGCACTAGTGGAGCAGGTTTGATTATCTGATTTGGTTTGCCCGTTATTTGACATTCGTGGCAAATCTTACAATATTGCGAAACATCTTTTTTAATCCTAGGCCAGAAAAAATGTCTCAAAATCTTATGATATGTTTTAGCAATTCCCAAGTGTCCATTAATATGATTATGTGCCAAGGACAAAATCTCAGATCTATATTTAGTTGGGACCATGATCAGATGATATTAATTCCAAGGCTCATCAGCAGGGATGTGACAAGGTCTATATTTTCTCATAAGGATACCGTTATTCAAATAATAGCATTGAGGATGATTACCAATATCTTTATGTTCTATGGCTCTGTCAAAATATTGCTTCAAATCAGGTTCCTCTACTTGAGTTTTCCTTAGCATGTCAAATGTTACTGGAATTTGACTTACATCTTTTACTTGTGTATTGTTGCTAGACTCTGAATCTACTGATAAATCCTCAAAAAGGGAACTGATATTGAAACCACTAGAGTCTATATCTACATTGGAACCATATGCATTATTATCAAGGACATTATAATTATTCCTGGTCATAGATCTAGTAACTGCACAAGCTGGAAACAAATTTGGGAATTCCTTTTCAAGTTGAACTGTGTGGTTTGCTTCAAAAGGTATTGGCGTTACAATAGGATCAGGCAGAATTTTCCCACCTGCCACATCATTACCCAATAGAAATTGAACCCCTTCTACTGGTAAAGAATCTTGAACTCCTACAGTGACAAAATTAGAGAGCAGATCAAACTTCATGTAAAGTTTAGCCAAAGGAACAGATACACAACCACCGATTCCATTTAAGAGAATATTCTGCCCTGTATAACAGTCATCTAATACATCAGGCATTGCATTCCTTACAATGATGCTGTGTGAAGCAGCTGTATCCCTTAAAATGGATATGGGAAAGTTAGTGGCATGTTCATTAATAGCAACTGAACCTTGAAATACAAATGGTTTAAACTTGTCTGGAATTTTAGTGACACTGGACTCTGAATTATTTTCACCATCACAGCAGTTAGTGGTCAAAACAGATTCTTTAGATTTCCTTGCTTCTTTAGCCTTTAAAATATTACAATCACTAATAACATGATTAAATTTCTTGCAGTAACTGCAAAACTTAGAATTATACTGTTTACCTGGTATAGCAGGTTTACTAACAAAGGGCACTTCACTAGAAATATCAAATGTTCTAGAAGATTCAGGTAAAGAGGCACCACTCAAACTACTCTTACCACCCTGTTGTGAATATAAATGAGACGCTCTCCTGGTAACATCATTACCCTTCTGCTTCGCTCTGAAATGGGAATCAGGGTGAGACAACCTATAATTTTCTGCTAGACTGGCTGCTTTGTTAACATCTGTTACTTCCCTTTCTTGTAAATACAACCTAACTGGTAGTGGCATTTGTCTAAGAATTTCTTCTAGCAAGATCAATTCCTTTAGTGAATCATAGTCATGAATATTACAGGATCTTAACCACCTGTCAAACTATTTCGTTTTATGTCTCACAAACTCAATGTAAGTTTGACTCTTCTACTTTACACTTTCTGAACTTTTGTCTATGATTCTCAGGGATTTGATCATAAGCACCAAGTACACATTCCTTAAGAATTACATAGTTATTTGACTGATCATCATGAAGACTGACAAACACAGAACGAGCCTTGCCAACAAAACTTGACTGAGCTAAGAAACTCCACCGAGACGTAGGCCACTTCATATGTTTGGCAATTTTCTCAAATAAACAGAAAAATCATCGGGACTATCTTCATCAAATTTAGGAACAAATTTTATGTTCTTAGAAACATCAAACTCGTTACTTGAATTACTCATTGCTGCAGCTGGATTATCAATAAAAAATTGTCTTTCCTTTGCTCTTTCATTGGCTTCCATTTCTTTAAGCAACAATTCATGTTCTCTTTGAGCTTTCTTATCCTCAAGTTCCAATTTTAACTGCATAAGATTATCGTTTGACTGTTTATCCTCAATTAAATCCAAAGCTTCAAGTGGTAGAATGTCTTTAAACACAAGATGTTGAAGTACACACTCTTTCAATTTACTTTTTGTAATATCAGACTTGATCTCTACTTTATAAAAGTTAGCTAAGATTACCCAATCACTCTTTCTCATGGATGCAGTTAACTGTTCAACAGTCGGTGCATTAATGAATTCTTCTGCGTTAAAAGACATGTTTAAAGAATTAATACAAATTTAATACACTCAAGCTGTATCCCATATAGCAAGTTATGAACTCCAAACAAAACTAACTCACAAGTGGTTCAATATCCCCAAATGGGTCTATCTCCACAAGTAGGTCAAACCACAAGTAAATAAACCACAAATTAACAAATATCCCAAAGACCTAACAAATATCCCCAAAATACTAACAACACACAAAATATATACACCTATAACACATAATAATATAATAAATAATACATACGAGTAACAGAACAGCACGTCAGCCTTGAGTCTCACACTGAATTCCACAGAATACTTATACAGTATATATATCCAAGCGAAGCAGAAGCAGGAGGCAGACTGATCCATAAAAACCCTGACTGGCTTTTTATAGGCTAAAGTGTTGCCCACACTCTCATACATAAAACACATAATAATAATTATCATAATATCCCAAAGCTAATAAATAACAAAATAGTACGAATGAAATACATACATACATACATACATGAAATACAAATCAAATACATTATTATAATATTATATAGTTACAAAATATCTAACGTCTGGCTGTGCAGTTACAATCTCAATCTTCTAAGTTTCAAGACAGATGAGTTGGATCAGAGCAATTGTCAAGAGTGTCAAGTCAATAATAATAATTCCTACGTAACAAGAGAGAGAGAGAGACTGTGTGTGAGAGATAGACTATATATGCGGGAATAGGGGACAGGCTCGGGGTTGGGGGTTTGGGGGGGTGCTGGAATAGGGGACAGGCTGCGGGGGGGTAAAAAGCCTGTCCCCTACCGCCACACACCCAAAGCATGCCCCATATTTCCGCACCCCTCTACCCCCCCCCAAGCCTGTCCCCCTACTCCCGCACCCCCCCCTACCGTAAACAACACACACTAGGGTACACACACACACACACATACATGCAGTACATACACACACACACACCGTACACACACACACAAACACATTCACTCACACATACACACACACTCATACACACACATACACTTACGCAAACCGGCGACAGGCAATCCGCCTCCAGGGTGTCACTTCAACCTTCCTCCCCCAGACGTGTGGAGTGCCACAGGGAACCAGGATCGGGCCTTTAAGTTTTTTAGTCCTAATCAATGATGCCCTTTAGGACACGCCCCACCGTTGGAAGTACGTCGACGACTCCACCTTCGCAGCTGCCATCAACAACAATAAACAAGACTACACAGCATTGCAGACGACACTTAACAGCTTCATTGACTGGACAACTGACAACCACGCCACCATCAACAAGAAGAAGACCGTAGTCATTCATTTTGACCTCGCCACCACCCCCACCCCACCCCCTGTCCTTACTCTGGGAGACCACGTCCTGGAAGTCGTCCCCACAGCTAAACTTCTCGGCATTACTATAGATAGAAAACTCTCCTGGGACCAACATGTTAACACACTCACACAAGTCTCCTCTTTCCGACTCTACATGTTACGCCGCCTTAAATCATTAGGTCTGCCCACACATGAGCTTACTAACATCTACAATACCTTTATTCTTCTTAAACTTACATATGCTTCTCCTTCTTGGTCTTCCAGTCTCAACACTACTCAACACAACAAACTTGAAAAAATACAGAAAAGAGCAGTTAGGATCATTCTTGGTACCACGTATGCAGCATATAGTAACTCACTAATCACCCTCGGCCTTAAGCCACTAAACACCCATTACACCAATAGTCTCCTCCACTTCGCCCAACAACTCCTCAACAACCCTCGCCACCGTCACCTCCTCCCTCCTCCCCCTCCCCGTCGCTCCATGCGTACTCGCAACAAACTGGTGCCCATACGCTCCAGAACTGACCGCCACAAAAACAGCCCTGTTCCAACCATAGTTAGTCTCATCAACAATAATTAATGTCTCTTTTAACCTGGAAAAGTTTTGTAAATTTTTATACTTTACTACAATCCTGTTACTCTTTAATAATCAACTTTTCAGATTTAAACAATGTTAGTTTCTTTAATGTTTCTTGTACAAATGCTAGTCACGTCATTTTTTATACCTAATTTTTACCATACTACACCAGGGTTTACATCTTTACTCTTTTACATTACCCTTTTAACTGTTATGTTTCTGTACTGATTCTAGTCATCACTTCATGCTTTTTGTACCTAATTTTTACTTTATAGTTCCAAAGATTGCAATTTTACTTTTTACATTACCTTTTAACTTTTCTGTTTTTATATATGTAATGACATCATAACTGTATTTTACCCTTTTAACTTTTCTAGTTTTATACGTAATGACATTATAACTGTATTTTACCCTTTTTAACTTTTCTATTATTTATACTTACAATTACACTAAAACTGTATTTTTTTAGTCACTTTGGCTGCGAAAGAAATAAACCGTTTATTATTCTTATTATTATCATTACATACACACATACACTCACACATACACACATACACACATACACTTACACACTTACGCAAACCGGCGACAGGCAGTCTGCCTCCAGGGTGTCACTTCAACCTTCCTCCCCCAGACGTGTGGAGTGCCACAGGGAACCAGGATCGGGCCTTTAAGTTTTTTAGTCCTAATCAATGATGCCCTTCAGGACACGCCCCACCGTTGGAAGTACGTCGACGACTCCACCTTCGCAGCTGCCATCAACAACAATAAACAAGACTACACAGCATTGCAGACGACACTTAACGGCTTCATTGACTGGACAACTGACAACCACGCCACCATCAACAAGAAGAAGACCGTAGTCATTCATTTTGACCTCGCCACCACCCCCATCCCACCCCCTGTCCTTACTCTGGGAGACCACGTCCTGAAAGTCGTCCCCACAGCTAAACTTCTCGGCATTACTATAGATAGAAAACTCTCCTGGGACCAACATGTTAACACACTCACACAAGTCTCCTCTTTCCGACTCTACATGTTACGCCGCCTTAAATCATTAGGTCTGCCCACACATGAGCTTACTAACATCTACAATACCTTTATTCTTCTTAAACTTACATATGCTTCTCCTTCTTGGTCTTCCAGTCTCAACACTACTCAACACAACAAACTTGAAAAAATACAGAAAAGAGCAGTTAGGATCATTCTTGGTACCACGTATGCAGGATATAGTAACTCACTAATCACCCTCGGCCTTAAGCCACTAAACACCCATTACACCGATAGTCTCCTCCACTTCGCCCAACAACTCCTCAACAACCCTCGCCACCGTCACCTCCTCCCTCCTCCCCCTCCCCGTCGCTCCATGCGTACTCGCAACAAACTGGTGCCCATACGCTCCAGAACTGACCGCCACAAAAACAGCCCTGTTCCAACCATAGTTAGTCTCATCAACAATAATTAATGTCTCTTTTAACCTGGAAAAGTTTTGTAAATTTTTATACTTTACTACAATCCTGTTACTCTTTTATAATCAACTTTTCAGATTTAAACAATGTTAGTTTCTTTAATGTTTCTTGTACAAATGCTAGTCACGTCATTTTTTATACCTAATTTTTACCATACTACACCAGGGTTTACATCTTTACTCTTTTACATTACCCTTTTAACTGTTATGTTTCTGTACTGATTCTAGTCATCACTTCATGCTTTTTGTACCTAATTTTTACTTTATAGTTCCAAAGATTGCAATTTTACTTTTTACATTACCCTTTAACTTTTCTGTTTTTATATATGTAATGACATCATAACTGTATTTTACCCTTTTAACTTTTCTATTTTTATACGTAATGACATTATAACTGTATTTTACCATTTTTAACTTTTCTATTATTTATACTTACAATTACACTAAAACTGTATTTTTTCAGTCACTTTGGCTGCGAAAGAAATAAACCGTTTATTATTCTTATCATTATTATTACATACACACATACCCTCACACATACACACATACACAGACATACACACACACACGCTCGCTGACCTTGGTAGGGTCAACACGCGTGGTACAGGCGCTCCTCAGTGTGCTGCCCAGGTCAGTTTGTTGACCTCTCACCTACATTCGCCCCCATTCTACGAACTTATTCGCCTATCCGAACTGTGTGTTCTGTGTAATCAACCAACTGTACAACTTAAGACACTGAACTGTGTATGCAGTGATCGCCAAATGCAAGTCACGATGTGTACCAGGTATAATATCTCCTCACTATATATAAACTAAGAAGAAATGGTGGATATCCTCCCTCAGACGTTGTGGCGCGACTAAAGGACCTAGACATCTTCCACATTCGAAGCCGCCGAGGAGGTATAAACAGAGTGAAACCTATCCCCATTGTTAAAGTGTTGAAAAAGAAATTAAATAAAGTGAGCAAGAAATCGCCACATAAACATATTGAGGTAGGACGTAAGTGGTACGATCTCCCGTCACTACTACTATCTAATGTTACCTCCCTGAACAACAAAGTGGATGAACTAACCCTGACTGTTAAACAATACAAAAGTGACATTATTGCAATTACAGAAGCTTTGCAAATCGTACCAGAGCTAAGCAATATTAGTGATTTTGATCTATTTCATCATTTACGAAGTAACAGGAGAGGTGGAGGAGTGGCCCTTTATGCCCGGAAACAGCTGCGTGCCTCACAGCTCAGTGTTACTGTCCCGCAGGGAATCGAAGCCCTGTGGGTCAGAGTACCCCCCCCCCCCTCACACCCCAGACATACAGCCTCCATTATACATTGTGTTGTGTACCACTCTCCAAGAGCACCCACTAGACCAGACCTCATCGAACATATCATCGAAACATGTGACGACCTGAAACTGCAGTTTCCATCCTCAAGATTGGTGATTTGTGGTGATTTTAATGAACTGATTACCACAGAGATACAGGACCAAATTCACCTCTCACAAATCGTGGATTTCCCAACACATGGCCACAACACTCTGGACCTCATCTTGACAGACCTAGGGGACCAGTACCTCCCCCCGGAGCCTCTACCCCCTCTGGGTCGTAGTAATCATATCACCATATTTTGGAGTCCAGCCCCCACCACTTCACACCTACAGGCGCCCACCATCAGGTCCTACCGAGCCACACCTGACTCAGCTGTGAGAGAGTTTGGAAGGTGGCTGGTTAATTACCCATGGGTGGAGGTACTGACTGAGTGAGGAGGACGTCACCATCAAGTGGGAAAAGTACAAGTCAAGCATCACCACAGCCTACCATAAGTTTTTCCCACTAAAGAGAGCCGTGACTCACCCATCAGACGCCCCGTGGATCACCCCCAGGATAAAAAGGCTACTCCAGGACCGTAACAAAGCCTTCTACGTCGACCACACCAGGTACAAACAACTAAGAAACAAAGTAATTCAGGAGACTAAGAAAGCCAAAAGGTCACACTATCCCACCAAAGTCCATCACCTGAGACACACTAATTCCAGTCAATGGTTCAACAAAGTTAAGAACCTCTGTGGGCTGGGCAAGGGATCACCATCAATCCCTTGTGTCTCTCACATCCCTAGCCAGGAGGCATGTGAGACAATTAATAACCACTTTGCCACAATCTGCCAGTCACTCCCAAAACTCGACAGCACCAAATTACCTGCCTACCTTCCCTCCCCAGCCCCCCCTACTTTGGTTCACCCTTATGAGGTTATGAAGAAATTAGCCAGTCTAAGATCAAATCGCTCCATAACACCAGTGGACCTTCCAGTTAAGCTCTACAAAGAATTCGCTGTGGAGCTTGCCATACCACTGTGCTCAATTATAAATGCATCACTGAAACAGAGCAGGTGTCCCCCCGACTGGAAAACCTCATATGTGACCCCAATTCCCAAGTGCCCCTCTCCAAAGACCCTCAGTGATTTAAGACCAGTGGCAATCACACCAATACCCAGCCTAATCTGTGAGGATTTTGTCTTTACCTGGGCCTACACACTGATTAGCCACCTGATTGACCCCAGGCAATTTGGCAATGTCAAGGGCTCCTCCACCACCCACTGCCTGATCAGTCTCCTTAACTTCATTTACACCAACATCGAGAGAAGGAAAACCTCAGTAGCCCTCACCTTCATAGACTTTAGAAAAGCTTTTGACCTTGTTGACCATACGGTAATCATCAACAAGGTCATCAACCTTGGCCTCCACCCTTCCTTGGTTGAGTGGCTAGCTGACTTCCTCAGTGACAGAAAGCAGGCAGTGAGGTATCAAGGATCAGTATCCTCACACCAACTACTGACATGTGGGGTTCCCCAGGGAACAAGGGTCGGCCCCCTCTGCTTCCTCACCCTCATTAATGATGCTTTACAGGACACCCCACATAGGTGGAAATATGTGGACGACTCCACCATAAGCATCAGGGTGGACAACACTTCTCCCACCAACGACTACAACACCCTACAGGACACCCTCAGCAATCTTCAGGACTGGACCAAAGAAAACAATGTCACTATCAATCATGACAAGACTGTGGTGATGCATGTCAACACTGCAACCACAGAGGTCCAACCACCAGCTGTCACCCTCGGCCAGCACAACATCAAAGTAGTTGACTGCAGTAAATTGCTGGGGGTTATAATTGACAACAAGCTGACCTGGAACAAACACGTGGCTACTATGGTGAAGACAGCATCCTATAAGTTGTATATGTTGAGGCAGCTGAGATCACTGGGGATGCAACAAGCCGAACTGGGGAGTATATACAACATCTTTATCCTTCCCAAGCTTACTTATTGTTCTCCAGCTTGGTCCTGTTCCCTCACGTTAACACAACAGCGTCAACTGGAGAGAGTACAAAAGAGGGCCTGTAGGATTATCCTAGGACATGATTACACTGGCTACGAAGCCTCCCTCACCACCCTAGGGATGCTACCTCTCTCCAAACACCACCTCACCATCATTAGCCAATTTGCTCAAAAGTTACTGGTCCACCCCCGCCACCGAGACCTACTACCACCAGACACTCCAAGACCAACACGGACAACAAGACGCCATAACAAGCTACAACCTATCAGGGCCAGAACTGATAGATATAAGAAGAGCCCCATCCCTACTATGACTAACATTATAAATAACATGTGAACACACACACACGTACACACACATACACACACACACACACGATAATCCAGCCTAGCCCTTCCCTACCTGACATCTAGTAATCCTCACCAGACCTCACACCTACTTTCTCCCACTCCCAGATTCCACTATCACACACACACACACATACATACACACACTCTCGCTTATGTATATAGGCCCCGCCTACTATTTATTATGTACCATGTATTCATGCTCATTCTCATAATGTATTTTCATAATGTATATTTTCAGCCCAATGGCTGACAAACTAATCGATAAACCGTTTATTATTATTATTATTATTATTATACACCTCTACCGTACACACACACACACACTAGATAAGGTCATTTCTGCCCTTTTTCGTTATCACTTTAAAGTTGTCTCAGTTGTTGTAAGGATTATTTTCTTCTCTTTGGAGGAATTAAAACACGGGGTGGGTTTGGGGGGTGCGGGAATAGGGGACATGCTTGGGGTGGGGGGGTTTGGGGGGTGCGGAAATAGGTGGTGGTGGTAGTAGTGGTTGATATAGTGGTGGTGGTGGTGATGGTAGTAGTGGTAGTAGTAGTGGTAGTGGTGGTAGTGGTTGATGTAGTAGTGGTTGATGTAGTAGTAGTAGTTGTGGTGGTAGTAGTGGAGGTGGTAATGGTTGATGTAGGCCTAGTAGTGGAGGTGGTAGTGGTTGATGTAGTAGTGGAGGTGGTAGTGGTTGATGTAGTAGTGGAGGTGGTAGTGGTTGATGTAGTGGTGGTGGTAGTGGTTGATGTAGTGGTGGTGGTAGTGGTTGATGTAGTGGTGGGGGTAGTGGTTGATGTAGTAGTGGAGGTGGTAGTGGTTGATGTAGTAGTGGAGGTGGTAGTGGTTGATGTAGTAGTGGAGGTGGTAGTGGTTGATGTAGTAGTGGAGTTTGCATTTGTTCCATATCAGTGTTGTATTATTATATCCTTTGTTTATTTAGAACTCTGTGACCGTGTATGAAAATTGGAGGCTTCTGATTCCTCCTGTCTATGCCAAGAAACAAATAAGCTCCTTATGTATAGCTTCGGGCTGTGGAAGGGCGCAGGCCACCAGCCCTCCGCAGGAGCTAGCGGCTCTTTTAGCCGCCCGAAGGGCGGCGGAGCCAGCTAGTATATATGTATATATATGCGTAAATCTACAAGGAAGGAAAAATAAACACGGAGTCCCAAGCGCTTTCGTGTAATTCACATCTTCAGGGGAAAGAACAGAATGTAAAAGAATGGTTGCTGAGAGACACCTTATATACTGATACACTAATAACAAACTGGCAACCTGAAGGTGTTGCCACTGCGAGTTCAAAGCATGCATTTGGTGCTAAAAAGGATTTACCTGACCTGACCTGACATGACCTCTAAACGTAAGATTATCCCAGTCATTAAGGAATGATTGCCGAGAGACACCTTATATACACTTAATAACTAAATGGCAACCTGAAGGTGTTGCCACTGTGAGTTCAAAACAATATATACACACCCATGCATATGGTGCTAAAAAACTTACCTGACATGACCTCTAAACCTAAGATTATTCTCAGTCATTAAGGAATAGCAGTAGGACTTATCTTATTAACAATCTTGTCTATGATGAAACTATCCAACTTGTACATACAATTGTTTAAATTCATATTAATATTTTCTGTGTGTTTAATCAAACTTGACTCTATGATGTTTCTATTTACGGATGAATTACAAGACATGATTGACGAAGCATTATCCCAGTCAATACAATGACCAGGATCAAACAACATAAATATAGTGTTAGGACCGGACAAAAATATAATGCTTTATTTATTCATATGAGAGATAATAATCATTGTATTGACTGGGATAATGCCTCGTCAATCATGTCTGGTCATGTCAGGTAAATCCTTTTTAGCACCATATGCATGCTTTGAACTCGCAGTGGCAACACCTTCAGGTTGCCAGTTTGTTATTAAGTGTATCTGTATATAAGGTGTCTCTCAGCAACCATTCTTTTACATTCTGTTCTTTCCCCTGAAGATGTGAATTACACGAAAGCGCTTGGGACTCCGTGTTTATTTTTCCTTCCTTGTGGATTTACGCATATTCCTGGATCACGTGCCACCAAGTGATTTATTTGCATGTATATATATATATAATAGCTGTCAATTTAATCTTATGTGTTTATTTTTTACAGACTCATATCTGATAACCTATGTTCACTGGGGATGAACATCTGCTTTTGGTAATTCTGGACTGGAAGTAATTGTACATAGTGATGGTTTACATTGTAGCTGAGGTCCTCCTAGATACTACCAACATGTACAGTCGTGGTCAATAATAATCATCCACATATAGGTATCTCAAACATTTTACTGTCTAATGTTTTCACGTTCACATATGATATTATTATTTTAAATAGTGATAGCTGCTTGTAATAAATTAAAGGATGGTAGTAACCTATTTATTGGAAAGTTTATCATCAAAGGAACAGAGGGAGGCCGTCAAACTCTTACATGAGTTACCCCTATATGAATGATTATTTTTTACCACAACTGTTCACTACTACTTCCATCTGAATTGTCTATTCTCTAGCTGATACACTGCTTCTTGTAAGACAGTTTATTATTAATTTTAGTCAATATGTGTAGTAACAAAATATATGATAATTTTTCCATTGATGTGTATGGTGCGATATTAATGTCTGTTGATTTAGGTCTATAGTATATACATACAGATTTATAGTACTTGTGAACTGTAAGCATTTTGATTATGACACTGATGACAAAGTAGCTTTACCTTTTCATTGTCCAAACTTGTTACGGCACAAACAATAAATCCTTCCAACCAATATTTTTACTATAATTATAACCAAACAGGTGAATGTTCAGCGAGGCAGAAAGGAGCAAATTGAGACCTTTGTCCTGCAGTACTTTGATCAAAGCTCATTGCAAAAGGCTCGTCAGAATCAAAATGAACTAATTATCAAAATATCAGTAATGAGGGATAATGTACAGTCACAAGCACTAATAAGTATACAGATTTGGTTGATGCTTCGAACAGTTCAATTTCACCAACGAAATAATTCCAATGGAGATCTTATTGTGCACTTATTTACTGTCTCCAGGTATTCGAAACACACCTGTATACTTATTAGTGCTGGTAACTGTACCAATTAAAAATGTAAACTTAATGTAGCAAAATTATGAAATGATTGTATTGGCCTTTAATGAGACGAATACAGTATACCTGATGCCATTGTACAGTAGCTAAAAAACCTATGGTGTTTCTCACTTCTGACAACTGCCACGAGTTGAAAGCTGCCGGAACAACATGAGCTACACACTGTTCGTTTAGGATAGTATCAAGCCACACCGGTCTGATAGATAGTTTTTTGACCGACTGTACAAGCCGTTCGTGATGCAACCACTTTCAACCACAGAATATTAATCAAATACATATAGTATAAATTTGCACATAATATAAATTTACATAAATAAATTTACATATGTTGCGGGAGGAGGGAATAGTTTTAACGAGCTGAAGTCACAAGGCTATTTCGTGAACTCATTTGATCACGAGTATTGGAGTCACCAGGGCTTAGATGATGTTCGCTTGTTTTGGGTTAGAATCATACCACCGACACAACAACAACAGCACAAGTTCAAGTTATTGTCTGTACCACTCCTAAGCATGTTGTGGTGACTTAAAGAGGGACCCTGGCTGTGATATAGTCAGAAATTGGAAGTAACAGAGTTCTTCAAATATTGCCACGAAACACACACACACCTATATAGAAGGAGTTTGTTTCGTGGCATGGTCAGGTGAAATCAGATTCCTCCAATTTTTCATACACGATCACAGGGTCCTTAATTAAGGGAGATTCTTTTGAGGGTAAATTGGCGGGCTACTGATTCCTCCAAACAATGCCTCAAAACAGAGCCCCTATTTGTAACAATGAGGTCATCTGTTTCCAGGAATAGTTTGGAGGAATCACAGACCCTCTAATTCATCAACAAGAGAATCTCACCTTAATTAAAGAGCAGCAAACAAATTATTAACTATAGAATCTCACCTTAAGAGCAGCAAACAAAATACCAGTACTAACTATGGAATCTATGGCAACACATTTTCTTCATATTTTGTAAAATGAAAAAAATAGTTAATGCTGTATACATAAGCTGTCAATCGATAGGGGCGAGTTTTCAGTTAATTACTTTTCTCACTTGTATAAATCAGCAACACGTTCAGTTACCGATAATAAAATTACTACAGTTTATGATTTTTTTTAGGCTCGTATTCATTAACGACCTGGTGGCTTCTGATTCCTCCTGACTCCTTCCCTATAGGTAGTGTTTCGTGGCAATACTAGAAGGACTCATTTATCTCCAATTTTCTGACATCACAGGTTCCCTTATGGGCCTAGTATACTCTTTTGTACATTGGAGCTCCTTGGTTCCTCCAAAAATTTACCAGGAAACAGGAGCAGTTGAACAAAAATAATGGAGGTCTGTTGCTAGGAATACTTAGGAGGAATTAGTTGCTCCAGATTAACGAACACTACATTACACTACCCCTTAAGGGACCCTGTGATGCAGTCAGTAAATTGGAGGTATATGAATCCTTCAAACATTGCCACGAAACACACACATACACATCTGTATGGAAGGAGCACTCTGTGTTTGGTGGCATAATCAGGAGGACTCAGAAGTTTCCAACTCTCATACACGATCACAGGGTCCTTAAATGTTATCGATAAATTTTGCAGAATAAACGTAAACTATTTATTTAGACTGGACGACACAGCACAACACACACACAAAGAGAAAGAGGCCCTCCACGAACACAACTACACAGTGACAGGAATTGAAGTTTAAGTTGTACAGTTGGCCGCAGGAATAGATACACAGAGCATTGGTTATAACGCAGTCTTTATTCTGCACATACTGTAGAATATTGTCAGAAACGATTGTGGTGTTAGGAACTTTATGTACTAAACTTTATAGTTGTTACGAGCCCTTTATGTCACATTGGTATATACGTATTCCTGAAGTCGACTGTACCTCCGAGTTCACCTCAACACTAACTATTTTATTTACTGCAACCAATTGGAGCTTCATGATGTAGTCTTCAATTATTTATAAAAGTAATTCAGCACGTTTTTTTTAATTTATTTATCACTAGCAGCGATACCCGACGTTGTCCGGGTGAAGATCCTACATGTGGTTTTGTCAATAAATTTTCTCTAATTATTTTAATGTGAACTTATTAGAAGGGTGGGAGGAGTCCATTATCCAGTGTGGTTGCTGGTCCCTCAGAGAAACCATGCCAGCTTTACAACCACAAAACGTATCCATGATGCAACTACAGCAGAAGATGGCATTGTAACAGCCACGATTATATAGCAAGGCCCGAGTGGCGAATTGGGCTGTAGGGGTACTGGGATCGAATTCCTCCCCCCCTTTGGTCATTTTAATTTTTTTTTTAACTGTCCTAAGATTTAGTAATAAATTTAGGTGTTCAACATTTTGTGGATTGAATTCATTCCTAAACTGAGCATGCAAGCCATGCCTGACTGCATCGTTGATGCTTGAGACCATAGAGTCTATGTTGAGAAAGACATAAATGTTTGATTATTTTAAGCTGATAATTCAAGAAACACATATCCATCAAAAATAAATTTAGACCGAGGACATTCCCGGGACTACACCAGTCAGAATGGTGTATCATTTGTCAACAATTTTTTTTTTTAATTGTACCAGGGATTCGAACCTGGGATCTTTCAGTTAAGGCCAAATAACAGCCTTCGGCTTGGACTGCAGGGGTTCGAACCCCCCTCAACCCCGCCATTGGTCATTAAAAAAAAAATTGTAGGCCGAGGACATTTCCCATGCTTCACCCATCATAATGACACATTACTTTTTACTCTAGGTAAAAACGATGCGGCCGTGCATAGCGGCTAAACAGACAGACAGTTACACACACAGACGGAGTGTTTTATATATATAGATTCCAGTCCACCCGTGTCATTATTTGATTTTCTAATAATAAAAGTATTGTAATGAGGCAACACATAAACCAACTTAACCTATCACGATCTAATAATAAAAGTATTATGAAAGTAACACAAAATAAAGTAATTTAGCCCATTACTATCTAATATGTGTTGTAATGAAAGTAACACAAAGCAACTTATCCAATCACCTTCCACGATTAACAAGTAACTATGATTATAATTTACAAGCGAGCGATTAATTTTACACACCACAAGTCCTTCACCTTTAAGAAAAAAAAAAAAAACAATCACGAAAAACTGACGACAAAAAGAAGGATACATCAAGCGAGAACAAATATTTTTTATACCGCCCCGAAGGGGGAGGTATATTGTTTCGGTGCTGGATATTTATTTATTTATTTATTTATTTATTTATCTGTTCGTGTGTCTGTTTTAGGTCTAGCGTCCACATTTTTAGCAGTATGATATTCATTTTTTTTCATCATAAAACAAAATGATCAACTTTTAGGCAATATCAGTCGAAGGTCAAGGTCACAAAAAATAAAGATAGCAAAGGTCAAGTGTCTGTTTTAGGTCTAACGTCCACAGGTTTAGCCGTATGTTCCTTTTTTTTTTATTGGTAGATATTCATCATAAAACAAAATGATTAACTTTTGGGCAAAATCGGTCGAAGGTCAAGGTCACAAAAAATAAAGATAGCAAAGATCAAGTGTCTATTTTAGGTCTAGCATCAACAGGTTTAGCCGTATGATGTTAATTTTTTTTTCTATTGATAGATATTCATCATAAAACAAAATGATTAACTTTTGGTCAAAATCGGTCGAAGGTCAAGGTTACAAAATACATTAAGATAGCAAAGGGCGAGTGGTCGCTGGCATCTTTAAGGGGCGGTATTGTCATCGAATGATGTCTTGTTTATTTTTGTTTTACCTCTGGTCATACAACATTAACTACAGAAGTCTAGTCTAGTCTAATTTTGACAATTCTGGAGCTACTGATTCCTCCATAACATTCCAAGCAACAGGCCACCACTGTCATTTATATTAATCCGGTCCTGTGTCCTGACATACTTTGGAGGATCTCTCTCTCTCTCTCTCTCTCTCTCTCTCTCTCTCTCTAGAGAGAGAGAGAGAGAGAGAGAGAGAGAGAGAGAGAGAGACTGGAGATTGGTTGTGATTAGACGTGTCCACTGAGCTGACCCGTGTTTCCGTTCGACTTTGCCGTGTGTTTTGGAGGATTTACAGTAAACCAACGTTGAGTAGAACTTATAATTTGTATTTTTTATCCTTGTATCCAGTTATCTAAGTAACGTAATATCTCCGTTAATATTGAGTAACTATTTATCCAGCACTGTATTAGTATAATTGTGTTTTTATTTTTTTGTATTCACATATTTGTTTCTTATTCAGTCCCTATACACTTGTGTTTATTTAGAGTCTATATATATCTGTGCTTAATATTATATAGTATATTATTCTACTATTTAGTGTGCTTTCCTCTGTTGTTTTTGTCGTTGTTTTATGCATTAAGAGTGGTATATAGTGCCGCACCTTGTCTTTAATCCGTCTACCTGCTCTTAACCCAAACCCTTAAATTCCCCAGGGAAAACACTCCCTCCACTCACACGTTTTCTTTGTATATATATATTGTGTTTTTAGGTCGACGTATTGTGTTATTCTCTGCCTACATATTTGCGCTTATTTATTGTCTACATAATTGTACAAATTTCGAGTTATATATTTGTGTTTAATATATCCAGTTTCATATTCTGATATTTAACTTGCTTTCGCTGTGTTCTTTTATCTCATTCCTCCCTTCTTCCATCTATTCCCTTATTCATTCCTCCTCTTCCTAATCTAGTGTGTACATCTCCCCCTAACATCCTCAAGTTGAAAGTAATTAAATAAATTGATAAATAAGTTAATAAATTAAATAATAAATAAACTAATAACAAATAAAGTGATAAACAAGTTAATAAATTAAATAATAAATAAATTGATAAATAAGTTAATAAATTAAATAATAAATAAACTAATAACAAATAAAGTGATAAACAAGTTAATAAATTAAAAAATAAATAAATAAATAAATTAAATAATAAATTAATTAATTAAATATTAAATAAATTAACAAATTAAATAATAAATAAACTAATAAATTAAATAATAAATAAACTAATAAATCAAATAATAAATAAATCAACAAATTAAATAATAAATTAATTAATAAATTAAATAATAAATTAATTAATCATGGCACCCCAACACACCTGTACGTCTTGCTCAGGAACTTTCGGCCCCACAATTTTCGCGAACAGAGACGTCCATTTCTGTAGATTCTGCCAGCTACGTGAGGAGATGTCAACCGACCTGAAGGCAGCACACCACAAGATTGAGGCATTGAGCAAGAAGTTGGAAACGCTGCAAGAATTCACTACACTCAACGTAGGAGTGACACCAACACCGACCGTACCAGTTGACACAGCCCCTGTACTTACTGCCTCTACACCCTCACCTTCACCGACACTACCAACCATACCGTTACCTTCATCGACAACAACAACGACTTCCACTTCTCCACGGGAGGAGTTCAGCATCGTCAGGAACAACACACGACCCAGGAAGAACATCATACCCATCACTACATGTCAAAACCGATTTAAGATCCTGGCACAAGACGACGACGAAGACGACACCGAGGTCAGGCTGGTTGGTGACTCCATGGTCAGGGGTCAACTCACCGAGTTTTGTGGACGAGCACCCAAGTCAAGGAAGCGTTTTTGCATCCCGGGTGGCGGCCTAGACGACGTGACTGACACAGTGGAAGAAGTGACAAGCCAGGCCCCAAACAACACCACGTACGTCATCCACGCCGGAACCAATGACGTGATGAACACCAGATCAGAAGAGCTCCTCAACAAGTACCGACAGATGATTGCGAAATTCAAGGAAAAAACGAATAACATCATACTTTCTGGAATCATCCCCCGCAGAAAAGCCGACATCCGCTTCTACAACACCGCTACCAGCATCAATCGACGACTTGCCAGCATCTGCAACGAGGAGAACATCGCTTTCATCAACACCTGGGACAAGTTTTATTTCGACGACTCGTTATTCTCAGCTGATGGTGTCCATCTGAACCAGGTAGGAGCAGCCCGTTTTGGACGTTTGCTAAACGACGCGGTCATCAACCATCGTACAAAAAACGGGACAGCCCAGGCACAACAAAGTCAGGTAACGTAAAACTAACAAACAGAAAAACAAGGGCAAACGTGCAATCACTTAACCGAAATAGCCTAAAGGTTTTTTATGTCAACGCTCGCAGCATCCATAATAAATTCGCAGATCTAGAGGAAATAACACTCACAGAAAATTATGATATAATCGGCATAACAGAATCGTGGTTAAATACCGAAAGCAGAGACTTCCTAGCAGAGTATAAAATTCCCGGTTACACAATATTTGAAAAAGGCCGTACAAATAAAAGGGGTGGTGGAGTACTACTATATATTAAAGACGATCTTAAACCAATTCTATTATCAAAGACGCATATCGATAACGTAGATACATTATATATACTCGTTAGAAATAAATGTGGGATGAAACTTTTGTTTGCTTTATTATACAGACCCCCAGCTCAACCAGTACAAACCGACCGTGATATCTATGAGCAAATTAGCGAGATGAGTAACACACAAGAGGCTGTAATTCTCGGCGATTTTAATTTACCAGTAACAAAGTGGGGAGAACCATTATCAGCTCACTATGGACACGACCTTTATTCTAACCTACAAGAGAGTTCCCTTATCCAATTCGTTAATAGCCCAACCCGTGGAAATAACGTTCTTGATTTAGTATTTGCAACAAAAGAAGACTTGATAGAGAATATCAATGTGGGTGATGAGTTTACCAATAGCGACCACCGCATAATCACTTTCAGTATAAAGTTCAATAAAAGTGAAATAAACCACAGCTACGAAAAAATCCCTGACTTTAGAAAAGCTAACTTTCACCTTCTCAGGGCGATACTAAAAGATACCGATTGGAAATGTCTGTGAGATACTATTGATATTAATTCACAATGGAACTTTTTCACTAATGCGTACACAAAAGCGGTCAGGGATAGCATACCGTTAAAAAATCGACGTTCAGCACAAAACTTAAAGCCCAAGTGGTGGAGTAAAGATATAGCCGACTGTTTACGAGCCAAAAAGAATGCCCATAATAGAGTAAAAATCACAGCCAATAATGACGACCTTGCCAAGTTTACAGACTTACGTAGAAAAGCCAAAAAGTTAATCAAACAGAGTAAAAAGACAATTGAAAAACACGTTGCAAATCAGAGTAAGACAAACCCGAAAGAGTTCTACAGTTATATTCGACAAAAGAAAGTACTTACGTCAACTATCGGTCCAATTCTTGATGAAAATGGGGACTTTACGACAGATGAAGAGCGAAAGAGTAGTATCCTAAATACTTTCTTTGCATCAGTCTTTACTACAGAAAACCCGAACGATATACCAGCTGAAACAACAGTCCAAAACGAAAACACCGAAGTATTAAATAATATCAGCATAACAGAAAATGACGTAATCAAATGTATTGATAAATTAAATGTAAATAAGTCACCTGGGCCTGACACGATCTCCCCTCGCGTAATAAAGGAAGCAAAAAGCGAAATAGTAAAACCTCTGACTCTGCTATTTAATTATTCATTACACACTGGAACAATACCTGACGAATGGAAGCTCGCTAACGTAACACCAATATTTAAAAAAGGCAGCAAATCCTTACCTAGTAACTATCGCCCTATCAGCCTAACCTCAGTAGTATGCAAAATGTTAGAGACAATCATACGAGATAAACTTACAAATCATTTAGAGGAAAACAACTTACTCAGAGACACTCAACACGGTTTCCGCAATAAACGCTCTTGCCTAACGAATCTATTAGACTTTTTAAACGACATTTTTAACGAATATGATAAGAGTAAAGCAGTAGACATAATTTATCTAGATTTCCAAAAAGCCTTTGACAAAGTTCCCCATAAACGTTTAATAAGTAAATTAAAATCTCACAGAATCCAAGGCGACACCGTAAGATGGATAGAAAACTGGCTAAGAAACCGTAAACAACGTGTGGTAATAAATGGAAAATCATCTAATTGGACTGGCGTTACGAGCGGGGTGCCACAAGGGTCAGTTTTAGGGCCAATCCTATTCCTAGTTTACATAAACGATATAGATGAAGGTCTCTCATGCATAATATCGAAGTTTGCCGATGACACTAAAATTGCTAATACAGTACTCACTAACGCACAAACTAAAGAAATGCAAGATAACCTCGATAAATTGTCGAATTGGGCGAAAACTTGGCAAATGTTCTTCAATGCAGATAAATGTAAAGTACTCCATATCGGACATCGTAACGTAACTGCAAACTACTCGTTAAATGGTAATCAAATTAAAAGCGTGGATCAAGAGACAGACTTAGGGGTCACAGTATCAAGTAACCTAAAACCCAGTCAGCAATGTACGGAAGTAATTAAGAAAGCAAATAAAACTATCGGCTTTATTGGCAGAGCATTCGAGTATAAGTCCAAAGACACAATCCTCACTTTGTATAATTCCTTGGTCCGTCCCCTTATGGAATATTGTGTCCAAGCCTGGTGCCCGTACTACCAGAAAGATATAGTAAAATTGGAACGAGTCCAACGTAGAGTTACTAAAATGATACCAAGTCTACGAAACAAAACGTATGAAGAGCGGCTAAATGAATTGAATCTATTCCCACTAGCACAACGTAGATTGAGAGGCGACTTAATCCAGGTATTCAAAATAATCAAAGGCATAGACAATATGGACTGCAACAAATATTTCAATATCGATCAATCAAACTACACGAGAGGTAATGGCTGTAAAATCATAGGTAAATCTTTTAATTCACACGAATCCAAGAATTTCTTTTTTAACCGAGTCGTCAACTTATGGAATGGGCTTCCCCGTAACGTAATAGAATGTAACACAGTAGACAGCCTCAAACGTCGCCTTGATAAACACCTTGCATCTAATCCCCGACTTTCGATGTTTACTAATGAATAATTTTTTGCCCATTACAGCCAAATTTCAACTACTTTCTATCGTTCCTATAAAATTCCTTGTGGAGTTTTCTCTACCAACTCCACAAGGTTCTGACTCCTGACTTTATTTCCAGTACGGCTCAGGCCGGAGGGATTGGAGGGTGGGGAGAGAGCCTTCTACTTTGCTATCCTTACCTACGACTATCACTGGGGAGAAATTCATTCTCTACCAGTAACCTTCTAATCAGATCACCCCGTGTGGACCGTAAGGTCTGTTGTGGTCTGTGATTCTATGTAACTCTCTCTCTCTCTCTCTCTCTCTCTCTCTCTCTCTCTCTCTCTCAACACCACAAGCACAAAAATATTCAGGTTTACTCTCCACACACACACACGTACACTTTTTATTTCATTTTCCACACCAATACAAAAATAATCAAGTTTTCTACACACACACACACACACACAATTTTACTTTTCTTTTCATAAGATTTCCTCTTCGTTCCCCTCCTCTTGTTTATTTCCTTTCATGGTATGTGTATTGTGTGTTGTCTCACCCCAGTGGTCTTCCTTCCACCCCCTTCTCTCTCTCTCTGTTCTGGGGGTCCCTTTCTGTTTCCCTGTACTCTCTCTCTCAACCCCATTACACTATTCTCTCTCTTATTTTACCTATATCCTCCCCCCCTCTCTCTCTCTCTCCTCATTCCACTTATATTTTCTTGTTCTCTCTCTCTCTCTCTCTCTTATTCCATTATTATTCTTTCCCTCTCCTATTCCACTTCCCTTCTCTCTCTCGCTCTCCTTATTTCACTGTTATTTTCCTGCTCTCTCTCTCTCTCTTTCTTATACCTCCCGGCTCTCTTTCTCTCTCCTATTATCTACTTCCGTTTCAAATTTTCACTAAGATATAAAGACGTGAGAAGGAAGGAAACAATTTGCATTTTACCAAAGTCTAACCAAGAAATAGAAAAGGTACATAAAAAGAGGGAAGGAAAAACTAGAGAAGTAATAGGAAGAATAGGAGAAAAAATAGAATGAGAAGGCAAAATGGTATGGTAAGAAAAAGTGAGAAGGAAAATAAAGGAATAGGGAACATGGAGAAGTAATAGGAAAAGTCGGAGAAAAAAGAAAAGGAAGAAGGGAAAAATGGTAAGGTAAGCAAAAGTGAGAAGGAAAAGGAAAAAGAAGAATATGAAGAAGTAATGGGAAAAGTACGAGAAAAATGAAAACGAAAGATGGGAAAATGGTAAAGTAAAGAAAAGTGGGAAGGAAAAGGAAGAGGAAGAAGGAAAAAATAGAGAAGTAACAGGAAAAGTAGCAACGAAACAATGGAAGAGGGAGGGAAAAGTGGAATAGTAGAAAAGAGGAAGAAAGAAAAGAGGGAAGAGAAAGGGAAAGTGGAAAGGTATAGGAAAGGAAAGACGAGATTTATAATAGGAAAAACCCAGAAAGCGAGGACAGTGAAAAAAAAAATGACGAAGAAATTGAGAAGGCAGAAAGACGACCGAACATTATTGGGAAAAGAACACCGGAGAGAGAGAGAGAGAGAGAGAGAGAGAGAGAGAGAGAGAGAGAGAGAGAGAGAGAGAGAGAGAGAGAGAGAGAGAGAGAGAGAGAGAGAGATTTTTGGAGGGTGGAGGAGGAAGGGAAAGGAGAAATTCCTATAAGCAAGACATTAACATCTCTGCCATCCCTGGAAAAACACCAACGCAGAGGAAGGTAAGGGAAGGAAGAGGAGGGGAAAAGGGAAGGAAGAGGAGGAAAAAGGGAGGAAAAGTAAAGGAATGAGTACGGAAAGGCTGGAAGAGGAGGGAAAAGGGAGGAAGAGGAGGGATAGGGAAGGAATACCAAAGAATGCAAAGGAGGAACAGGCAACAACAGCCCTGGTGGGTCTCACAAGACTGCCTGTGTAACTACTCTACATCTATGGTTTCTACATGTACGAGGAAAAGGATAGTAAAGTGGAAGGCTCCTCCCCACCTACCTCTCCCACCGGCAAAAACCGGCCTGAAAAAAGTGGTTGAAGAAACACCTGTGCAGCAAGTAGAAAAAAAGCTGAACAGGAAATTTTATAGTACAGTGTGAAAAAGAATACAATAATCTATTTACATCTAAAAAAAAAAAAAAAACTTAATTAGGCGGGTAATAAGTCATGTTTTGTCGTCATGTATTTATGGAGTTTAATTTTAAAAGTATCAATCGGACTACTACCGACTACTTGTGCTGGTAGAGAGTTCCATAGATTAACTATTCTGTTAAAGTAAAAGTGCTTTGATTCTTCCGATCTAAAGGCTTTGTCGAT
The DNA here is from genome assembly GCA_034508575.1 of Petrolisthes manimaculis. NCBI lineage: Eukaryota > Metazoa > Arthropoda > Malacostraca > Decapoda > Porcellanidae > Petrolisthes > Petrolisthes manimaculis. The sequence continues at coordinate 79,702 of JAWZYT010004591.1, forward strand.
TATTTTGAACTCATTGTTTCTTGTGGTTTTTTCCCGATCAATAATTACATAATCGCTTATATTGACATTGTCGAAACCATGAATCATTTATAAACTTCAATTAGGTCACCCCGTAGTCTACGTTTCTCTAAACAAAATAGATTGAATGAACTCCTTTAATCGCTCTTCGTATGGTTTGTTTCGCAGTCGCGGAATCATTTTTGTAACTCCACTTTGGACTCTCTCCAGCTTTTCAATGTTTTTTCTGTAGTAGGGTGGCCAAAACTGAACGCAATATTCGAGATGTGGACGTACGAGGGAATTGAACAGTGTCAGATTTGAACTTGAAGGTTCTGCCAATGAAACCAATTAATATGTTCGCGGTTTTAACTGCTTCTGAGCAGTGTTTGAAGTCGCTACTAATTGTTACGCCCAGGTCTTTTTCTTCATTAACTGTACTAAGGTCAGTACCGTTCATTGAATAGTTAGTGTGATCGTTGTTGCTACCGTTACATATCCAGTACCAGGGTGGTTCCTATAGTAGAACTTATATAATTAAAAGGTATTGGATAAGGTAAGTTAGGTTCACTGATAGAAAACTCACCCCGAAACCAGGTATGTAAGCAGATTTAGTACAGATAGATTATACTATTTATGGGATATAATTGACCTATGATAGGATGAAGTAAAGGGTTTGGTAAAAACTCTTAATATAATTAACAAACATAAGATACAACAACACTCAATATGCAAGACCAATGCACCTTGTGATTACCAATGTTTACTATTAACGAGTCACTTGAATCACTACCCTAGTCGTGGGTACATTGCTAAAGACACCAAAACTTGGCTAAGGTATATGGATGCAGTATAATATAAGTACATACGCAATAGTAAGATACTGATTAAAGTAAACCTAAGCTAAGTATAAGGACACAGTATATATAAAGTACGCACTCGTATAAGAAAAGAGAAATCACTAAAGATACTCAAGTATGCAGGAACACAGCACAAGAAACTTAAGTATGCAGGAAAACAGTAAAAGATACTTAAGTATGCAGGAATACAGCAAGTACAAGCAGACACCCGACTAGCAGCAGTAATATCCACATTGTTTCACAAAGGTCTAGTGTTGATGAAGGATGAGGAGTGACTGACTCTCATGTAAAATTCTCCAGTTTAAGAAAACTCCTACAGGCCAGTGATTGGCTATACCAGAACAGAGGTGGACTGGGATTGGCTAGGAAGTGAACTTCCATTATAAATGCCCTAAATGTAATGTATGAAACTCACGTTACCTCAGCCTAGCATACAAATACTTAAAGTAACCATATAACTGTGGTTAATCAAAAGAAGGGTTAATAATAAACTATATACATATATAATGCAAATACTAAAGTGCTCCGAATCTAGCTCTGATCCAATTGGTTCAGAAACAATATTTGAACTGGCTGACAAGTGAAACATTCGAAATACCTAAATCTAGGGCTGAACAATATAAAGAGATTAACCTAACCCACAATTATATGACACTACCAATATGCAAATTTTTACACTTATTTAGGTTATATGACATCTGCCATTTCTTTGACCAGTTTACTAAGTGATCAAGGTCGGACTGTAGTAGTGCTTTTTCAGCAGTAGTAGCAACTCTTCTAGTTATTTTTATGTTGTCAGCAAATTTGGATATCTTACAGGTTTGGCCTTCATCGATGTCGTTTACATAGATTATAAAAAGAACAGGGCCGATCACTGAACCCTGCAGCACTCCACTTACAACGTTTCGCCAGTTTGATGCTTTTCCGTTAATTACGACACGTTGTTTTCTCTCGTAGAGCCAGTCTTTGAGCCACGAATGAATTTTACCAGTAATGCCATGCGAAATTAATTTATTTAGAAGGTGCCTATGGGGAACTTTGTCAAACGCTTTTTGAAAGTCCAGATAAATGACGTCTACCGCTTTGGACTCGTCAAATATGTTAAATACATCGTTGTAAAAGTCTAGTAGATTAGTGAGGCATGAACGTTTATTACGGAAGCCATGCTGGAAGTTTTTAATGAGACTGTTCTCTTCCAAGTAGCTTACTAGTTTGTTACGCAATATGGATTCCATTATTTTACTAAGTATTGAGGTGAGACTGATCAGTCTATAGTTACATTGGAGAGACTTATTTCCCTACTTTTGTATGGGGGTAACATTTGCAAGTTTCCAATCTCGAGGTACTGTACCAGAATTTAATGATTTATTAAAAATTATTGAGAGGGATTTACATATTTGATTTTTTTTTCTTTTAGTACATAGGGCGCTATGCAGTCAGGCCCTGGAGTTTTGTTTACTTTAATATTATCAAGTACTTTTAATATTATATCCTCTGTAAATTCGCAATTATTCAAAAGGATGCTATTTTCTGGGACTAGGGGCGTCTCTACGAAACCATTTGCTTCTTCATTTGTAAAAACTGAGGCAAAGAATTCATTTAATGTTATGGCTATATCAACCTCGTTGTTAACATGATCACCATTGTCTAAGCGCAGTGGACCGATATTTTTTACGGCGAACATAGCTATAGAATTCTTTAGGGTTCGATTTAATTTTACTGACAATAAGCACCTCACAATTTTTTTTTACTTTGCTTAATTAATAAGTTTATTTGTTTCATGCCAAAGTTTTTTAAATAATATCTTATCACTTTCGAGTTGTGTTTGTTGATATTTACAGTATGCACGGTTTTTATTAGATAGGCATGTTTTTATTTTATTATTCCACCATTTTGGTTTAATGTTGTTACCTGGACGCCTTTTGCAAACTGGTATACTGTATATGACCTAACTGCACTGTTTAACCATTAGATTCTGGGTAGCGGTAATAGTCGTTCGTGTGGGGGAGTACAGGGAGCGGTACATGCCGCTCTGCTTGAGGAGTCCGGGTGGCGGGATATACCGCTATTGCTAATGTCGAGCGGACCGCGCCAAATTTGGCGTGATTTTTTTGACTTGGCTATACTTCACCACCAGACCTACAAATCACCATCGTCAGTGTGCTACTGACCGTGAACATGGGTGGACTTGGTTCAGATTTCTCGTGCGTGTCCGATTCAGTATTGCGTCATGCTACCGTCCACCAGTGACTACCAGCCCGCGTGGGCCGCGTTCAGCTGACGTCAGAAATTACCTCCATACCTCACTTAATTTCTCGGCAATGGAGAGTTCTAGAGAGCTGGGGTTGGTTTCATTGGAAAGAGGAAGAGTTGATGGTGAGTACAAGACCAAATGTAAGCTGTTCAGTATCGTAGTTTAGACGTAGAAAGTAAGTGAAATAGAGCTATTTTGGTAAAATGCCCGGACAGGCACAGTGAATAGTAAGAGTCGTCATGGATAGCCGGAGAGCATATTCATAGTTTTCCCGTCGCCCAAGGGTTAAGATGTGAGCGAACTTATTCCATGATTCATTTATGTCGGTTTCTCGTGATAATTGGCTCTAGTCTGTTTTTGAGAGAATATTTCTAAGTCTTTCCGACTCTTTCGTAGTTACCTTTACTGTACACGTAAACAATTTCTTCACTAGTGATTTCATCGTATATCTTGAGATCTATGTCAAACTTAACAATTTTATGATTGCTCGTGCTGAACTCTGGGCCAATAATGACATTACTTATTAGCGTTTCGTTTGTTGAAAGGGTTTGTTGAAGAGGAAGGACAAAAAGGAGGAAATGGAAAGGAAGAAAGGTAAAGGAAAGGAAGAGGAGGGAAAGGGGTGGAATAGGGGGGAAAGAGGTGGAAGAGGAGGGAAGGGGAAAAAGAGGGGAAAGGAAAAAATATATAGGGAAGAGCATAATATTTAATGGAAAAACGTCAGCAAAATTGTCGACTGAAGCAAATGAAGCAGTGAATATTACACATAACTTTTAGGTAATATATCCTATTTGTAAATCATGGTAATAATTATTGTACAAATATATATATATATATATATATAGACTGAATAAACATGAAATGGTATTTCGTTTCTATTCTCAATCTGACCCCTCTCTATGCAAATACCGGAACACACACACACACAGCATGACTTCTCACGCTATCAGTGAGATCGCTTGTCAACATGATGGAGTCTTGACAAACACACACACACATACATCTTGACAATGACTGCTATATTTAGCTTCCGTCCTCACTACACCACGTCCAGCCTCACCACTCTATTCTACTCTCTCAATTATCCTCCCCTTTCTTCCTCCTCCACGTATTCCTTTCTCATTCCCGTCCTCTTTTTCTTCTTCCATACCTCTATCTTCAATTCCATCTCCCTTTCTTTCTCCTCCTCTCATTTTTCTCTCTTCAATCCTATCCCCCTTTCTTCCTCCTCTCACCCTTTTCATCCCCCTTTTCTTCCTGATTTCCTTATTTCTCTCTTCTTTCCCTCTTCCTCTCATTCTTCTCTCTTCAATACATTCCCCCTCTTTTCCTCTTCCTCTTCATTTCTTTATACTTACCCTTTTTCTTTATTCCTGTCTTCACTCCATTGCCACTCTCTTCCTCCTCCTTTCATTCCTCTCTCCCTTCTCATTCCCCCTTTCTTTCTCCATTCTCTCTTCCTCTCATTTTTCCCTCCTCCTCTCATTCTTCTCTCTTCAATACATCCCCTTTTCTTCCTCCTTTCATTTCTCTCTCCCTTCTCATACCTCATTTCTCTCTCCTCCTTCCTTCCTTCCTTCCTCATTCCTCTCTCCTCCTTTCCTCATTCCTCTCTTTTCCTTCCCTCTTCCTCTCATTCCTCTCTCTTCAATACATTCCCCCTCTCTTCCTTCTCTCATTCTTCTCTCTTCTATACATTCCCCCTCTCTTCCTTCTCATCCTGTCTTTTCTCTCTCCCTTCTCATTCTCCTATTCTTCCTCCTCTCTCTACTTTCCTTCCTTCCTTCCTCATTCCTATCTCCTCCTTCCTCATGCCTCACTTTTCCATCTCGTCTTTTCTTCCCATTTCTTTCACCATATTTCCGCCTGCCTGCCTCCACTCACTCTTTCCTTCTCCCTCCGCCTTCAATCCAAGGTCTCTCTCTCTCCCTCTCTCTCTCTCTCATTCAACCACACACACACACTCTCTCTTTCTCATTCAACCACACACACACACTCTTTCTCTCTCCTTCAACCACACACACACACACACACACACACACACACATTCTCCCTCTCTCTCTCTCTCTCTCTCAATCACACATTCTCTCCTTCTCAATTGCCTATCACTCCTACGTCCTCTTCCCCTCCTTCCCTCCATTCCTTCCGTCCATTTCTCCTTCCTTCCTTCTTCTTTCCTTCCTTCCCT
>JAWZYT010004591.1:90000-100000 GCA_034508575.1 Petrolisthes manimaculis
TCTATATCTATATCTATCTATCTATCTATATTTATCTATCTATCTATCTATCTATCTATCTATCTCTATCTATCTATATCTATCTATCTATATTTATCTATCTATCTACAGTGCTGGCGGTTAGAAATGTCGCGGTGACGTAAACAACCTGTTCTTACTGATGAGGGGAAAATAGTCTGTGTGAAAATAGTTTTAATGAAGATACTCACCTAAATTAGTATCTGATAGGGTACCCTCAATTGTTTTTTAACATGTTGAGTCATTTGGGAAGGGAGTCAGCCAAATTAATATTGTCCCAGATATCTTGTATGGCTGCTTGAAGGCATGGAAGTGAAGATGTTTCACGATCCTTTAGTTGCCGTTTAATATACGCCCATAAGTTTTCGATTGGGTTTAACCCCTGCAGACCGGTTGACGTGATAGAGCGTCTTACGTAAGGAACCGGGCAACAGCACCTACCGTCACAGCGATTTAGCGCTATTTCGCGCCCTGTACGGCTAGTTACCCACTACCCACTCAGTCGATTCTGGGACCCCACGATGGCTGGGCGATTTTTAAGTAATTGCCCTTGTCCGAATTTGTGCTCTAACGATCGTAAGACAATACCGTAGTGAATATATGTACGTGAGTGACACCATGATATTCTTACAAGGTTACAAATTATTATTTAGTGTATAGATCATGACACACGATACATAATGGAGTAGTAATAAGAAAATAATACCACAAAACACACCCATACAGGCACAATTGATAGTAAATATACGTGTTTCCTACGGTACAAGTCGGTTTGTTTATCATTTTCTAAGTGACAGTTACACGATGATATATTTCTACAAGTGTTCATACTATTTTTATTGTTGAAATCATGACATACGATACATAATAGTAGTAATACGAGTGAGTTGATAAGGGACTTAGGCGGGAAACTGAACACCCAAGCCGCAGTCACACCGCATTCACGCGTACACACAGACACTCCGCTGTCTCGCGCGCAAACATGGTCCACTTCAACTCGCCCTATCTCCACAACTATTCATCGTACAGCCCTCCCGATGGTACCATTGGAAAGAGGAAGAGTTGAAGGTAAGGATGGAATAATTTTGAAGTCAGTATACTATATAGGTTAAGAGTGTGAGCGTTGTGAATATAGGGCAAATCGAGGAATTTTGACGCTAGCGGCAGGGTAGAAATGTGGAGAAATGTAGGGACCCCCCCCTCCCGGTCTGCAGGGGTTAAGTCTGGTGAATTTGCTGGCCAAGGTTTTAGGAGAGTAACACCACAGAATTTAAACCAATTGGTAATTAAATGAGCGGTATGGCAAGGAGCACCATATTACATCAAATAATCAGAGTTGCATTTCTCCATACACTCGTCTAGCTCATCAAGTATGAGTTCAAAGTAATTATCTTTATTCAACGAACATTCTTAGGTAAAAATACCAACTTTCCCACACCATGTTTTACTGTGTGGTTAAAATATCTGGGATCATGGGAATCACTACCACGTCGGCGGTACACTCCACTTTTCTGGTTATCTGTAACTTCAAAAGTGGATTCATCCGACCAAAACACCTTTCGCCACTCATCAATACCCCAGTCATGATATTAAGAGGCAAAAGCTAATATTTTTTTGCGATGAACAACAGTTAACCAGGTTTTATGTACTGCACGGTAATACCTGTAACCCAAGTCGCGTTTGAAATAATCCCGCACTGTCCTGTCAGCCACTCCAGCCAGCAAATCTGGGTTCTTAGTCTTTAATTCTCGGCTTGTGATGCGAGGTTGGACCTCCAGCTGTCTACCAATAACTCTGAAAGTCCTCTCAGTCACTTTTCGTTTACACCCTGGTGGTTTGTATAGTGGTGGGATAGAGTCACTCCCTCCCGCACCGATTTTTTTTGTCCACCTCTGTACTGTTCTTATTGATAATCCTGTGTTAGCTGAGATTTCTTGATTAGTTTTATTGTCCTTGGCTTCTTTTTGTATGATCTGGTCACTATAATCACTTAATTAATTAAGTCCTCGACGAATAAAGATTTTATCACCGTGTCTTTTATGTGGATTACATCGAAAATCCGATTCCTATGAGTATAATTTATATCACCAGGAGGACGAGAGTGGGAAGTACACCACACAGACCAACAATATTATCACTGTCAACATCACGGTCAGGGATGGACTCAGGCTCCAAAATAATCAAATATACAATCCATTATTTGGCAACCACTACAAAGAATGCCAACTGCATGAAATTATTACGGAAGAAATGCACCAGCAATAAGTCCACATAATAATATAAAAATGTAAATGATGAACATGTATTACCAAAGTAGGCTATAATATTATTAACCACTAGCAGCGATACCCGACGTTGTCCGGGTGAAGATCATAAATGTGGTTTTGTCAATAAATTTCCTCTAAATATTTTTATGTGAATTTATTAGGAGGGTGGAAAGAGTCCATTATCCGATGTGATTGCTGGCCCCCCAGAGAAACCATGCCAACTTTACAACCACAAAAGTTATCCATGACGCAACTATAGCAGAAGGTGGCATTGTAACAGCCACGATTAAATAGCAAGACCCGAGTGGCGAATTGAGCTGCAGTGGTACTGGGATCGACCCCCCCCCCCCCCTCACATTGGTCATTTTGAAACTGTTATTACATAAATATATAATAATAAAAAAAGTCAACAAAAATTATAGAAAAAGAAAATACTGGTTCGAATAACTTGTATATATATTATTAAAATAAAAGTAAAAAGAAATTAAGTAAATAATGTCAACAGGAAGAAGAAAAAATATATGTTGACAAATAAATTGGTAACTAAAACAAAGAATGGAATAATCAAATATATACAGTGGCGTCGCGAGGGGGGGGGGGGGGAGGGCTGGGGGGGACATATGTCCTTGGGCGCAGCATTTAGGGGGGCGCCAATTGCCAATTTGAAGTTGGGGAAAATTAAATTGCTTGGTTTACACTAAACTGAATCTGAAATAATGAAGTTAAACATTTCCTGAACAGATTATTGCACTCAAGCCATATTTTAATTTATTTTTTCTTTATATTAATTATGAAACTTTACTTTGGGTTTAGAAATGGGTAGGCATTTTCATTAGTTTTCACGTAAATAAATTAGATGAACAATTCACTTTTAAGGACTAAAAATTTAAAACATTCGTTTCCAGGTGGCTTTAACCCCTAAAGTCCCATTGTCCGTTTAAACGGACGATAGGATTTTAGGCCTTGAAGCCGATGATCCGTTTAAATGAACATCCCATAAATAACTGCATGGGCTACATATAACCACAGCAGTAGTGCCAAATGGAAACTGTAACCCTGGACTATTGTAATTGATCGTGATTGGCTGACTTCCCCCCCCCCCCCCTATAGTGTAGGTGGGTGTGGCCAAAGTACATTCACACCCACATTGTGTCTCATTTTTCTCTCATTTTTCAAGTCAAGTGTCTCCTGCAAATGCTCTTTTCGGAGCTTGCAGAAGTCACAAGGTGTAGGGTGGTCCGTTAGGTCTTTGTGGCTTGCACCACTAAAGTCCTCAGTCCACCTGTAGACCTCACACTCCGGACATACAAACTTTCTACAAGCAGGTCCGTTCTTTGACTTGGGTTTCTGATCCATTGTTGCTATTTTGAATATTCTAACAAGTTCTAAAGTGTCAAAAACGAGAAAAGCTATCAAATACTTTGGGTCGTCACCATAAATTGCATAAAAAGAGGAGGGTGCATGGAAACAGATACTGCTGTGCTAGATGCCTCTAACACTAGGAGGGAGTTCCTACAGGGTCAGAACTTGCCAGAATATGACCATCCGCTTGCCCTGGGCCCCGGTCATGAGTGAGGCCTTCCCAACCCGGCGCACAGTGGCATTTTGTCCTCAAACATTTTGTCCCCAAGGAGGGGACCGGCGTAGCCACCCAGGGCAAGGCTGGCAAAGAAAGAAAGGGACCAGCAACTCGGCCTCACCATCCGGAACACCCAACTAGAACCCCTGCGACCCTTTTGAGGCCTGGCCAGTGGCACTTGTCACCAAGTGTGCTCCACCAACTCTAGGAGCAATCAAGTGCCCTTCCAACAAGACTAAGGTACTGAAATATCCCATGTTATAGAGTGGAGGGAAATCCACAACACCTGCCTCATGAGTACCATAATGTTACCCAACTGACAGGCTGTTGTAGAGGAAGAGATGAGGACCAGTGGTTGAAAAGAGAAGAGATGAGAAGTTCATTGATAGAAGAGGAACGGAGAATCTCACCAACCACTGACCTCCAAGAGGTTTGGGTACTTCTTTGCTCACTCCAATGAGTGATAACATTCAAGGGAGTGAGAGCCCTCTCGGAACGGCAACCCGAGTACCCACGAGAGAGAGAGAGAGAGGACTGTTCGTGTCGGTGAGCCAATATCATAAATAATACAACGTTACAACTGCTGTATACATTATTAGTATTATCATTCTCAGAAAACTCATTATTAACCCTCACACAAGTTGTTTTTTTATCTCCTTATACTACTTATAGAACCCTGTGCGAGAGAGAGAGAGAGAGAGAGAGAGAGAGAGAGAGAGAGAGAGAGAGAGAGAGAGGGGGGGGGGGAAGGGTAGGTGTGTGTCCGTATTTGTGTGTGTTTGGGGAAGGGTGAGTGGGGTTTCTGAAAGTGTGTGTGTGTGTGTGTACAGTATATAAATATTACCAACACTGGGTCGGAACAGTGCGTAGGCTATCGAAGAAAATGGGGCTGCTCGGCCAGACAGCTTAACCATTAGAGTCCGGATAGCGGTAATAGCCGCTCGTGTGGGGGAGTCCGGCGAGCGGTAATATCATACCTCTCTGCTTGAGGAGTCCGGGTGTCGGGATATACTGCTATTGTTAATGTCGAGCGGACCGCGCCAAATTTGGCATAATTTTTTTTACTTGGCTATACTTCACCACCAGACCTACAAATCACCATCGTCAATCAGTGTGCTACTGACCGTGAACATGGCTGGACGTGGTTCAGATTTCTTGCGCAAGTCCGAGTCAGTATTGCGTCATGCTACCGTCCACCAGTGACGACCAGCCTGCGTCCAGCTGACGTCAGAGCCACTACACGTACGCGAACGTAACCGCGCTCCGCCCGAGAAATTACCTCCATTCCTCACTTAATTTCTCGACAACGGAGAGTTCTAGAGAGCTGGGGTCGATTTCATTGGAAAGAGGAAGAGTTGATGGTGTGTACACGACCAAATTTAAGTTGTTCAGTATCGTAGTTTAGACGTAGAGAGTAAGTGAAATAGAGCTATTTTGGTAAAATGCCCGGATAGGCAGAGTGGATGATAAGAGTCGTCCCGGATAGCCGGAGGGCATATTCATAGTTTTCCCATCGCCCAAGGGTTAAGGAACTTCAGCAACAACAACAACAACGGTTCCTGCCCAGCCCGGACCTTGCATGGGTTCGAATCCCTCCCCCTCAACCCCCTCATTGATCATTGAATTTTTTTTTTTGTAAGCCCAGATACTTCCCAGGTTTCAGCGATCAAACTCATCTAAAAAAAATCACTCTAGGTCAAAGGATGAGGGCGTGCATAGCAGCTAATCAGACAGACAGACAGACAGAGTATTTTATATATTAGATATCCACATATACAGGTTTTATGAACTGATTGGATAGCATTTATTTGTGCGCTTGCATATTGTATGGTAGGACAACCCTGCTTTGCTTATTTTTCAGCCAATAATAACAGTGGTAAAGTACTGAGTTTTTTTTTATATAGGAGCCAATAAGTAATCGCAAACGTTGATGATGACATTTGCTAGGTTGCTTGTGTGTGATATTTTCATCAACATCCAATAAAGCAGCGACAAAGTTCGATGACGTCACATTCACCATATTAACCAATAAAATATAGAATTACAAGTAGACTAACCTCCACAAGTATTGCCAATGCAGCGTAAACATCGCTTGATCCCGAGTTTATTCATTCATTTCATCATATTCAAAGATCGTGACACCACGTGACACCTACATACCATTACTAATATATATATATATATATATATATATATATATATATATATATATATATATATATATATATATCATAAGTATTGTAATGAAGTGATCCAAAAGCGTAATAATATATATGTGCGGAATTATTACGTGAGTGATAGCCTTAAATTAAGTTAGATAATATTTAAATACACAATTCACACACTTCGATACCCCCGATTAAATAGATTATTAAGAAAGCAAATTAGTGGACTGTATGATATAAAAGGTTCGTTAACTTACGAGGCTTGGTGTTATAGATTAATTAAATATTTATCCCTGTGCTAAATAAGTTAACTCTAAACCATTGACAGTTCAAGAGATAGTACATTCACTAAACTCTAACGAGTATACTTATCAACAGGGAGTAAATGTGATGCTGGTGGTGTTCAACTGTGGGGGTATGTTGTTGCTCCAGCCGATGGTTTGATGGAGGATGGCGTGATAGCTATTTTAGCTAAACATTGCCATGGTAATACGACACAACTGAAAAGGTAAAATGTTCTTTACGGTGGTAAATGAGTGCACCGTACCACTTGTAATATATATACACAGCAAAGTTAATGTTAATGGATGGGCTTTAGCGGTCATCACTGCGTGTTTCTCGCAGTAATGCTGGTTGAATACTGATCTCCGCGAGCACCTCCACAGTGTAGGAAGGTTACGTTTTCCTTATATCAAATGATTCGAACCTTCCAACCCGCGAAATTATAACCTCCCAAAGAATGTTATCTGAAATATGATTAACTTAATTGTTATTATGCTGTAATTTGTCCAGTCACTCATTTCCCTGGAGAAAATTTTCGACAATATAATGGGCACCAGTTTGAAAGGTTGGTGAAAATGTAGCATATTTTTAGCAGTGCTCTCGAAAACAGTTCGATTGGTGAGCGGTTTTTTTGTTAGTTAGCATGTCAACACTAACTTCTACCAACTGGCCATACAAACAGTTGTAGAGCATACATTTTTATTCTGTAAGTATTCCTCTATTATGCATACCTTCCATGTTTAATCCTATTAAGCAATCTCCGACGTACAACACATATTAAAACTACAAGTTAACCATAAAAATATTGCATTATAAGTGAAATATGTATAAATACAGTTACCCCTGGTCTGCAGGACTATACCCATTTTTTTTATGGTTATACTTATTTAAGGTATATATTTCATATACAGTTATGTATACATTACCGGTAATATTTTTTTTACTTGATTTGATATATACATAAATTATCTTAAGGAAATCTTAGGGTAATACATTGAGAAAATATCTATAGCTACAGTAAATTAGGGAGGGGTAACCACTAGCCTAACTTTTAAAACTTAAAAACAAAATATATATGTATGCATTATATTTTACTCACCGCTTGTGTCTCCAATTAACATGGAGAAAGGAACCACTGGCATACACTCTCAAGGCAATCAATAGATTGGTAGGCTATATGGTGGTATGGGATTTCCTTGCCTTGTTTCTCCTCAGCAGGGTGAGAATTCATCAAGGAGCTCATGCCGAGAGGGTCCTGGGGCCAGATGCACGAAAGACCTTAGCGGAGCGGCCGTTAAGGTAACCTTAGGCAGTTTCACTAAGGTGATGGTAAGGTTGCTGCTATGGTCGTATGCTCTATTGGCCTTAACATCAACCTTAGTGTTCCCTTACGTGATCTTAGCGGTCGGCCATGTTTGTTTCGTTCCATTCCCTTCCGACTATGGACCACCAGCTGGGCCAATGAGAGGGCAGCTTCATAGACACATTAGGCAACATAAGCCAATCAGAAATCAGTGGGGATGACAGCTTATCACAGAAAAACAAATAAACGAAGTTTGTGCGGCGTGTGTACCAAGTGGAAGGTAGACATTGTGTGTGATATATTGAGTGTGTTTATTATTGTAAGTTATTATGGCAGAACAGCCTCCTCCTAAGCGGCCAAGACGTGCCAATTATAATGATGAAGAACTTATGATAATGATAGTAGAATGGCAAAGAAGAGAACAGATTTTACGAGAAAAATTTGCAAGGAATGTAACTGCGGAGAGCAGTTTTTCTGTAAATTTACCTTTTTTTTTTATAATTACTTACCCAAACCATATATAAGAACACATTCTCTTTTTGGTAAATTGGAAGGTCTCTGATTCCTCCTAACTCTGCCAGGAAACAGATGCTTTCAATGGTACTTAATCTCAAAGGGAATATTATGTTTCATGGCATAGTTAGGAGGATTCAGCAGTAACCTACCAATTTAACAAAGAGAGAATCTTCCCTTAAGGGAGTACTACACTGATGGCAATTTTTATGATAATGGTTTCTCTGAACTTCTAGATGCAACAGCAGGCTTCCTTATCACGTCATGTTTCATTGGGACAAATGAAACGGAAAATTCTTGACTGTAACTGCTATTTGTGCTTTATAAAAGTAATTCAACTTATAGTTTCACATTATGCACAGTGTCTTATTTCATAAAGTTGCAGTTTCACACTACCATAGAATTTGGACTAACGTTAATCTGAATGAGGTGTACATGTACAGTAGGCTACCTTTTATTTATAACTTCAACCTAACCTAAATGTCACAAGCACTTGTAGGTGAGTAGGTACAGCTTGGGATCTTCTCGTCTTGGGACCAATGCGTGGCTCTAATTTTTCACACCATGCTATTAGTTCATGCCTTGGAAATCTATAATATCTCATTAAATGTTCATCACTAAAAGCAAATGGGTCTATTCTATCTCTGTATACTCGCTCACGTCTCAGAGCTCGTTGAACTTCCACATCGTTAGGTAAAACAACCTGTAGTTCCATATATAGAGTCAAGCAGCCACCTTCACGAAGATCTTCTTCTTCTTCTTGGTATTTGTTGTGATGGTTGATGGCGGAAGTGTTGCCTTTGTATCGGCACTTCCTGATGTATTCTCTTTATTTCTGTCCAGATGTAGTCTCTTTTATCTGCTATCTTATAAACAAAACAAAGTAGTATTTAATGCGTATCGAATAGAGGAAGTGTTATCCACTACTCAACCCTAAGGTTGTCTAAAGGGTGCTCCCTACCACCCTTAGCCGTAAGGTTAAAGATGGCCGCCACAATTGGCGCTAAGGTGTTTCGTGCATACCACCATAGTGAGTTAAGGGAAAAGATGGCGGCTAAGGTAACTTATCGGCCGCTAAGGTCTTTCGTGCATCCGGCCCCTGACGGTCTCGTAAGCTCTCTCTCCTCAGAGCCCTTGCTTCCATGTCAGCTAACACGTACTCCATGGTGAAGTAGCCTCAGTAGCCTCAGTCCACTGACGGGCAGTGTGGGAGTAAACCAGTCACTGATATACAGTACGAGCACTACCTTGTCACTACTTGAAATGTTGTGTAGCAAGCTTTTGGCGTGTTTAACGGCACTTTGTTTACTTTTTGCCATCCTTAAATATATATTGATATCAATTTCCACTGTAATCAATGAGAAATATTCAATAAATATGATGATATCTGAGCCCATATGGTACGTGTTGTTAACTTCTACCAGCGTTTACAACACCTCCCACAGGTGTTGTTATTAGCGACGTCGCTAACCCGCCCGTGATGTCATCATTTTGCTTCTTGGATCTTATACCTAGTGGGGGTGGCAATACGTATGAGAGTATATGTTGGCCCTACCCAGTAGAAGGACTACCAGAGGGTATAGGTGAGGTCAAGTCAGGTGAGGTGAGTCCAGGTCACACCATCCCTTACAGCGTCACACAACTCTCTTGCTTTATATATTTATCCTTCTTTAAATAATATATTTAGCAGAAATTTATCCATTTTATATAGTCCATCATTTAAATTCATAGTGTTATTTGATCTTATTAATACAGTCTGAACCTCTCAACATTGGAGTTTGATTTATATACATTTTTTGCTTCATTCCAGTTAATACAATGATTATAATTTTCTACATGTTTAAAAATACCACTGGATTCCTGTCCTGTTCTA
>JAWZYT010004591.1:105000-108806 GCA_034508575.1 Petrolisthes manimaculis
GATAGATAAATAAACAGGTGGACAGACATACAAAAAGAGAAACAGTCGGGGTGAAAGGTGGTAAGACAAACAGACAGACAGACAAATAAACAGGAGAAAAGAATGGTGGAGAAACTGACATTCAAACCGACAGTAGGAGAGAAAGGTGGACAAACTGGCAAATAAACAGGAGAAAAAGGTGGAAAAACAAACAAACTAACATACATACAGGAAGAGAGAGAGAGAGAGAGAGAGAGAGAGAGAGAGAGAGAGAGAGAGAGAGAGAGAGAGAGAGAGAGAGAGAGAGAGAGAGAGTTACATAGAATCTCAGACCACAACCGACCTTACGGTCCACACGGGGTGATCTGATTAGAAGGTTACTGGTGGAGAATGAATTTCTCCCCAGTGATAGTCGTAGATAAGGATAGCAAAGTAGAAGGATCTCTCCTCACCCTCCACTCCCTCCGGCCTGAGCCGTACTGGAAATAAAGTTAGGAGTCAGAACCTTGTGGAGTTGGTAGAGAAAACTCCACAAGGAAATTTTATAGGAAAGATAGAAAGTAGTTGAAATTTGGCTAACTTGCCACCTGTAATGGGCAAAAATTATTAATTAGTAAACATTGAAATTCGGGGATTAGACGCAAGGTGTTTATCTAAGCGACGCTTGAAGCTGTCTATGGTATTACAGTCTATTACGTTACGGGGAAGCACATTTCATAAGTAGACGACTCGGTTAAAAAAGAAATTTTTGGATTCATGTGAATTAAAGGATTTACCTATGATATTGTAGCCGTTACCTCTCGTGTAGTTTGATTGCTCGATATTGAAATATTTGTTGCAGTCCATATTTTCTATGCCTTTGATTATTTTGAATACCTGGATTAAGTCGCCTTTCAATCTACGTTGTGCAAATAGGAATAAATTCAATTAATTTAGCCGCTCCTCATACGTTTTGTTTCTTAGACTTGGTATCATTTTAGTAACTCTACGTTGGACTCGTTCCAATTTTGCTATGTCTTTCTGGTAGTACGGGCTCCAGGCTTGGACACAATATTCCATAAGGGACGGACCAAGGAATTATACAAAGTGAGGATTGTGTCTTTAGACTTATACTCAAATGCTCTGCCAATAAAGCCGATAGTTTTATTTGCTTTCTTAATTACTTCCGTACACTGCTGACTGGGTTTTAGGTTACTTAATATTTTTACCCCTAAGTCTGTTTCTTGATCCACGCTTTTAAGTTGATTACCATTTAACGAGTAGTTTGCTGTTACCTTACGATGTCCGATGTGGAGTACTTTACATTTATCTGCATTGAAGGACATTTGCCAAGTTTTCGCCCAATTTGACAATTTATTGAGATTATCTTGCATTTCATTAGTTTGTGCATTAGTGAGTACTGTATTTGCAATTTTAGTGTCATTGGCAAACTTTGATATTATGCATGAGAGACCTTCATCTATGTCGTTTATGTAAACTAGGAATAGGATTGGCTCTAAAACTGATCCTTGTGGCACTCCGCTCGTAACACCAGTCCAATTAGATGATTTTCCATTTATTACGACACATTGTTTCTGGTTTCTTAGCCAGTTCTCTATCCATCTTATGGTATCGCCTTGGATTCTGTGTGATTTTAATTTAGTTATCAAGCGTTTATGGGGAACTTTGTCAAAGGCTTTTTGGAAATCTATATAAGTTATGTCTACTGCTTTACTCTTATCATAATCGTTAAAAATATCGTTTTAAAATATCTAATAGGTTTTTTAGGCAAGAGTGTTTATTGCGAAAACCGTGTTGCGTGTCTCTGAGTAACTTGTTTTCCTCTAAGTGATTTGTAAGTTTATCTCGTATGATTGTCTTTAACATTTTGCATACTACTGAGGTTAGGCTGATAGGGCGATAATTACTAGATAAAGATTTGCTGCCTTTTTTAAATATTGGTGTTAGAGAGAGAGAGAGAGAGAGAGAGAGAGAGAGAGAGAGTTACAAGGAAAAGAAGTACCCTAGAAGACCTTACGATCCATACAAAGAGGGTACCTGTGGGTTTAGTTGTGCAAGTATGTGACCGTCCTTGAATGTGTCATGTGAAACCATCAAGGAACACTCACACAACGGCTTAAACACCTAAACGGTGATTTAAGACTTTGTCTAATCTTGACTTGAACTGATCCACAGAGTTGCTGTTGACTACATCAGCAGGAAGCGCGTTCCAAGTACCGCAGATGCTGTATGTAAAGAATTTACCACACCGATCACGGTTGTATCGCTTCAGTTCAAGTTTGTAGCCATGATTCCTGGTTGTGCCCTCACTGAGTTGGAAAATGTCCCTGTAGTCTACATTGTCAAAGCCTCGTAGTATTTTAAACACTTCGATAAGCTGACCACGCAGTCTCCGAGTTTCCAAAGAGAACAGGTTGAGTTCTACCAACCGATCTTCATAGCTCTTGTGTCTAAGAGAGGGTATAAGTTTGGTTGCCCTGGCTTGCACTCGTTCCAATCTCGTAATATCCTTTCGGTAAGAGGGACTCCAAAACTGGACTGCATACTCCAGGTGCGGTCGGACAAGGGAATTGTACAGACAAAGTACTATCTCCTTGTTCCGGTATCCAAACTGCCGCTTTATGTACCCTAACATCCTTTGGGCTTTCTTCTCTGCCTCAATACACTGCTTTGAAAACTTGAGGTCGCTAGTGATAGTTACACCCAAGTCTTTCTCAGTATCAGTGCTTACGAGAGCATTGCCCTTAAGGGTATACTCTGTTCGGGGGTTTCTGTGGCCTATATGCATAACTTTGCATTTGTTCACGTTAAATGGCATTTGCCACGTGTCAGACCACTCCCCGATCTTCCTAAGATCTTCTTGTAAGCGGGTAGTATTTCCTTCTTTCGCGACATTCATACCAAGCTTAGTATCATCGGCGAATTTGGAAATCTTGGCAACCATGTCACCATCCATATCATTAACATAGATGATAAACAGTAGTGGTCCCAGAACAGAACCTTGGGAACACCGCTAGTAACGGGAACCCACTCTGAAGCCTGTCCATTCACTACTACCCGCTGCCGTCTGTCACTTAGCCAGTTCTCTATCCAATTTGCCACATTTCCGTCTATGCCCAGTGCACGCACTTTCCGAAGGAGGCGGCGGTGGGGTACCTTATCAAAGGCTTTCTGAAAGTCTAAGTAGACAACATCGACCGCTTTATCCTGATCATGCTCACTGAAAACAAAATGGAAGAATTCCACTAGATTTGTGAGGCATGACCGGTGCTGCCGGAACCCATGCCGGGAACCCCTCAGTAGCAAATTTGATTCTAAGTGTTGCGTTATTTTGTCCACCATGATGCTCTCCATGAGTTTACAGACTATCGAGGTTAAACTGATGGGTCTGTAGTTTGACGGTTGGCTAGCATCTCCCTTCTTGAAGATAGGAGTCACCTCTGCCTCACGCCAGTCTCTAGGAATGCATCCAGTCTGAAATACCCTGTTGAAGACTGTACACAGGTGCCGCAGAGAGAGAGAGAGAGAGAGAGAGAGAGAGAGAGAGAGAGAGAGAGAGAGAGAGAGAGTTACATAGAGTTACATAGAATCACAGACCACAACAGACCTTACGGTCCACACGGGGTGATCTGATTAGAAGGTTACTGGTAGAGAATGAATTTCTCCCCAGTGATAGTCGTAGGTAAGGATAGCAAAGTAGAAGGCTCTCTCCCCACCCTCCAATCCCTCCGGCCTGAGCCGTACTGGAAATAAAGTTAGGAGTCAGAACCTTGTGGAGTTGGTAGAGAAAACTCCACAAGGAATTTTATAGGAAAGATAGAAAGTAG
>JAWZYT010004592.1:0-47500 GCA_034508575.1 Petrolisthes manimaculis
GAGAGAGAGAGAGAGAGAGAGAGAGAGAGAGAGAGAGAGAGAGAGAGAGAGAGAGAGAGAGAGAGAGAGACATGAAGGTTAAGAGAGCATGAAGGAAAAGAAGTACAAGAGAAGAGATGATAATAAGGAAAGAGAGAAGGGAGATAATGAAACAAACGAGTAAAAAAAAATAAAAAAAATAACAGACATACAGACAAACAGGGTAATAAAAAGCATAACCCCCTCCCCCCCTCCCCAAGTCATAATGAAGTAGGAAATGGAAAAATGAGAGAGAGAGAGAGAGAGAGAGAGAGAGAGAGAGAGAGAGAGAGAGAGAGAGAGAGAGAGAGAGAGAGAGAGAGAGAGAGAGAGAGAGAGAGAGAGAGAGAGAGAGAGAGAGAGAGAGAGAGAGAGAGAGAGAATATACGAGACGAAGAGCGAAAAAGTTTAAAATCACACACACACACACACACACACACACACACACACACACACACACACACACACAGATAGATAGATAGATAGACAGGAACATATAAAAAAAAAAACATAACAGAACAACAACCTTAAAAACACACACACACACACACACACACACACACACACGGAACTCAGTCTCAATGAATTCAGGACCCTGTGATTGTGTGTGTGTGTGTGTGTGTGTGTATGTATGTATGTATGGGTGTGTGTATGTATGCATGTATGTATGAGAACTGGTGCATGCATGGAGGCTTCTGATTCCTCCTGACTATAGGCCACGAAACAAGCTCATTCTATATAGATGTGTGTGTGTGTATGTATGTGTGTGTGTGTGTGTGTGTGTATGTGTATGTGTATGTGTATGTGTATGTGTATGTGTGTGTGTGTGTGTATGTGTGTGTGTGTGTGTGTGTGTGTGTTTCGTGGCAATGTTTGAAGGACTCGTCACTCACCTACAATTTTATTTTGTGACTGCAGCAAGCAAGTGGGTTCTTAATTAAGGGTGTGTGGAGTAGGGGACAGGTTTGGGGAGGGACTGGGGGGTGCAAGAATAGGGGGACAGACTTGGAGGGGATTGGAGTGGGTGCAGGAATAGGGGGACAGACTTGGGGTGGGTAGAAAGGCCTGTCCCCCTATTCCCGCACCCCCCTTAACCCCCCAAAATCCCCCCCGAGCCTGTCCCCCTACTCCTGCACCCCCCAACCCCCCCCCCAAGCCTGTCCCCTAATCCTGCACCCCTTTAATGAAAGGGGAATAAAAACAAACAGGAATATGTGTTTTTTTTATCTGACTTGAAACTTTCTCCTCTCTCTCTCTCTCTCTCTCTCTCTCTCTCTCTCTCTCTCTCTCTCTCTCTCTCTCTCTCCTCTCTCTCTCTCAGGCCGGAGGGTGGGGAGAGAGCCTTCTACTTTGCTATCCTTATCTACGACTATCACTGGGGAGAAATTCATTCTCTACCAGTAACCTTCTAATCAGGTCACCCCGTGTACCGTAAGGTCTGTTGTGGTCTGCGATTCTATGTAACTCTCTCTCTCTACCTTCTTTAGTTTCAGTCTGAGTCTTTGTCTGGCATTGAAGGTGGGGGGTGGTGGGGGTCTAGCTTTCCGTCCCCCCTCCTTCATTCCCCCCTACTCTCTACAACCCCTCCCCTCCTCTCTCTCCCTCCTCTCCCCCCCCCTCCTCTCTCCCTCCTCTCCCCACTCCCCTCCCCTCCTCCTCTCTCCCCCCTCCTCTCTCTCCCTACTCCTCTCCCCACCTCCCCCCACTCCACCTCCCCCCTCTCCCTTCCTCTGGACTTGGCTGTGATGGGGAGGGAGGGGGGCGTAAAAATGGATGCATTACGTTAAGTAGGGTCCCGCCGCCTCTCTCTCTCTCTCTCTCTCTCTCTCTCTCTCTCTCTCTCTCTCTCTCTCAGTCATCAGTGATCAGTGAGTGTGTGTACATCAACTCTCTACTCTGACCTTTGCCCCGCATTGGACGACAAAGACGTTAAGTTGAATATTTTTGTTATTTTATTTATATCTTAGTGTTATTATTAGTAGTATATTATTGTTTACTCTTGTATTCTAATAATTATATTACTGTTGTTTCTGAGTTCATATACAGGGGGTTTAGTAACAGTAACACAAGATTTATAAAAATAAATATATTAGTGCGTTGAAATGGCACCAACACGTTCAGCTTGTTCTATATGTAAGGGTAAATATTACGGAGAATGGCTTAAAAACAAAGATACAGATGAAGCAGTTTGCTTCAAGTGTGAAACAAACGAAAAACTACAGTATTTAGACTGTGTTGTTAAGAAATGAAAAAAGATATTGATAACTTAAAATCAGAAAATACAGCATTGAAACTGAGCTTGGACGATATAAAACCAAACCCAGACATAGTAGTAGAAAGTAACAATTTCCAGATGGTTAAGAACAAACGTAACGTACATAAAAGCTGTAAACAACAAGATAAGTAAAGTTAACAAACAAATTTAGCCTTTTGCAAGATGAAGCAGATCTAAGTACACATAAATATATAGAAAGATTCAGTGATGCAGAGCCGGAAACTCATGTAATTTCAGACTCTATTTTACGAGGTCAAGGATATGCATTTGGCGCAAATAGGAAAGGAAAGAAAAGATGTGTGAAAGTTATACCAGGCTGTGACCTAAACACGATGGAGAGAGAAATAAAATCATTGTTTGTTAAAAGAGAAAGTTGTCTGGTAGTCAATATTGGAAATAACGACATACACAATCAAAGGACGAGTAGATGTATCATCATTAGCAACAAAATACCAGAATGTATTAACGGAAATGAAAAAGAAATCGAGTAAATGTGTTGCTGTTGGAATATTAACCAGAGGGAACAATGAAGAAACAAGTAAATATTGTGAATAGCAAGATTCAACAGATGTGCGAAGAGGAGGAGATAGTTTTTGTAGACACGAAAAAAACCTCGAGGGTAATAGGGAATTGTAAAAGGCGGATGGAATACATTTATCACAGAAGGGAATAAATGCAATGGCCGGATTATTGAATACAGCTGTATTTAGAGCCTGTGAGGGAGTGGACTATTCACAGGAGAATCCTACTCTGACCGCTAATCCCAGGTCAAGTCAGGTACAGGGAATTCCTCCCCAGATTAATAGTAGGAGGTCAGGTCAGGTAAGGTAAAAAAAACTAATTAACTCACTACCTGCAGGGATAATAGAACTAACACTAACCAAAATAACTCACCACCTGCAGGGGATAATAGAACTAACACTAACCAAAATAACTCACCACCTGCAGGGGATAATAGAACTAACACTAACCAAAATAAAATTGTCCCCACTAGAACTAACACAGAAATAAAATCAACCAAGGTAATACTTCATAATTCAAGAAGTTTA
The DNA here is from genome assembly GCA_034508575.1 of Petrolisthes manimaculis. Classification (NCBI taxonomy): domain Eukaryota; kingdom Metazoa; phylum Arthropoda; class Malacostraca; order Decapoda; family Porcellanidae; genus Petrolisthes; species Petrolisthes manimaculis. Next base: position 3,343 of record JAWZYT010004592.1, read on the forward strand.
ACAAACAAACTAAATTAACTCAAATGTCGTAGTCTACCGAAGACCTAGTCACACGTTAGAGGAAGACTTAATGTTATATAACACGTTAAAAGATACACTAAACTCAGACGAAACCGTCATACTTGGCGACTTTAATCTTCCAAGAATAGACTGGAATATAAATACTAGTGAAGCCCAGGACTCTAATAGATTACTAGAGTTTGTGGGAGATAATTTCATGTCACAGCTTGTCAGAGAACCAACTAGAGGGGATAATATTCTTGACCTTGTATTGGTAACGAATGAGGACTTAATAACTGATGTCAAAGTTGGAGAACACCTCGATTCATGCGATCATAGAATGATAAGATTTAACCTTAATAATAGTCAGCCCAATACAACTAACAATATCTTAACTCCAGACTTTAGGTTAGCTGACTATAACAGCATGAAGCGTGACCTAAGAAACATACATAGATACATTGAGGACATAACTGATACTAATAGCATGTGGCTAGAATTCAAACACAAGTTTATGGAAGCTCAGAATACATATATTCCAATGAAAAGAATACAGAACAATATAAACAGCAAACCCCCATGGTACAATGCAGATATAGGAAGAGCAATTAAAGACAGACAAAAGTACCACAAAATTAAGAAAAGAGACACTAGTGAAGTAGCAGCCAATATGTATCAAAACTCTCGTAGATCAGTTAAAAGGCTCATAAAATCGGCAAAACGGCAATTTGAAGTAAAAATAGCAAGGGACAGTAAGATCAATGCAAAGTCATTTTACAAATATATAAACAGTAATAGAAAGATAAGAAGCGGCATTGGTCCATTACTTAATGAAGAGGGGGAAATGATGACTCTTGTACCAGTCCTGTTAGGCTTTAACTCGTTCAAGCTCTGGTAACTTATTTGTATTTGCTTCTTGAGACTTGTAGTATTGTTATTATTATTAGTTAGTTAGCGTAGACGTGGGTGTTTTCTAAGGTAATTGACTTCACAGTTGTAACATGGAAAGTTCATTTATTTACACTTATATCTCTATACACACACAGACAGGGAATGATATTGATGTGCTTCTTTTCTGATAGAGTAGTGTGTCTCTCTTGGCGAGACAATTATGTATAATAGCCCTAAGGGAGCAAGTTTAAGAATCCTACCTATTAGGTAAGTGTCACTGTTTATATACAATTTCACTGGAGTTGTCAGTTGTCTTTGGATACAATTATTACTGTGTGTTGTCATGCTTACGTGGCCAGATGCCACGTGGGTAATGTGGTAGGAAGCCACGTGTCTGGTTGTCATGTGGTCATGAGGTATAGTCCTCGTGTTCTTAGTCTTACCCAGTCTGCTGCTCTAATCAGTTTATATTATCTGTGTATTTGGGCATATCTCCTTGTGACCATTCCTTGATTATTTGACTTAATCTTACTCTCTCTCCCTACTCTCCTTTCTACTCTCACATGGGTACCACTGTGACTCACACTGTTTATTACTAATATCTGCCCTCTGCTTATCTTGTGTACAGGGTCTTAGGCAGGCAGTCTGTTTACCTGTGTATTATCTTATGATTGTGGCATACAGCACTTGCCTTATTGTGTACAAATGCTCGGCCGCTACCGTAATCTATCTGTCCTCAGATAACCTTGATTGTGGAAACAAACATACAATGTAGGTAGGGTACACAATAACTAAGATATTATCAGTGAATACCTCAATAATAATATAAAATTGACATCAAAGACATAGGCACATCATATACTTAAAATGAACATCAATACATGAATAAAATACACTGGTAGTTATGTGTATAAGCTAACCTATGCTAAAAATTCACACATTAATGAAGATGCCTTGTTGCTATGTTGTGGCTGTGCAATAACAGCTCAATGTTAATTTTCCATAACAAAATAATTCAGTCTACATTGATAGAGTTCTCTTATACAATGCAAAATATGACAGTAGACTTTTTCTATATAAAAATGTTATAGTACCTGCCAGAAAGATAAGACATGGGATATTAAATATTTGTACCAAGTTTTATTTTCATCAATATATGGAGTAACCAACTGATACTAGCAGGATGTTTGATTCCCAGTTTCCTTGAATAACTTCCCAGCTTCACTTTTTTCTGAAACAACTGATAATAGGGAGATATTAAACAAGTCGATATTAAATGAAATATATTGAAAGGTGGAAGAGAGTGGGATATATTGTCTAGCAATTATATATTTTATTTTCCAATGTAGCGATTCCCTTGAATCGATTTTATCTGAGTCTGCCTCTCTACAGTAGCCTTAATCCATGCCATGTGTAGGGTGAGTAGGGTAATATATTGTTAATAGTCTATCAGCAGGTAAGTATAGATAGTAGAAATAGAAATTTGATGATATAAGAGAGGTTTGATTAGTGATAGTGATTAGTGATAGATATGAATTACATGCATATAGTGCCTGAATTGCTTTAAAGCAAGTGGAGATTTTGCATCCTTTGGAGGAATACTTGCCAATATTTATGCAGGACCAACATATAAATAAGGACATGCAACATGGTACTTGAGGAGTGTGTGTCATTGATGACATCATCACTAAGTATAATACTTCTTGGAGGAAATTTGAACATTAAAAGATTATTTCTATTTTCATTGGGAATTCTTGAAGTGCGTAGCTTGTGAATATTACTTTGCCTTCTATGGGAATAATAATGAGTATATAATCTTGTATTAAAATACTACGCACGATTGTATAATAATATTTAAAATAGGTGGAAGAAAGATATTTTGGTAAGATAGTACTTCACACTGATTTTTCCTTTGCATATTATAGGTATTAAGTATGAGTTGATCTTATCTTACCCGCAGTAAATACTCTCCTAATAAATGGTTGTACTTTCTTTCTAAGTTTCTGTACTCGTAATACAGCTTCCTGCTTCCCGCAGAAATAAATAGAAGCCTACTAAGTATATGTGAATATTTTCTTTTATTGGTAAAGTAAAGCTCTATAATTCGTATTTAATATCTGTGCAATGCTTTTTACCTGTTACACTTACCACGATATGCAACAGTTTGTCTCATAATCCTTTATTTTATAGGATATATGTGTATACCACTATGTAAGCAGTACCAAATAATGTTTACGAAAATACACGTAAATTTTTTTTTCAACCACGCTCTGGGCTGTGGTGATGGCTCAAGCCATTATATATTTTGTATAATAAGCGAACAATATTACCTTAGTCGCTGGATTCCATTTGTGTGATACCTGTCAAATAAACTAGTGTATCAGTAAATACTTGTAGCTGTAACCACTGCTCACTGGGATAAAATCTGTAAAGAGTAAGAAATAGTGATTATATCATTTGTCACCATTAGTTTATTTATTTTTCTTTTCTTTTCATCTGCTTGTTAATAAAATTGTATACGAGAGCTCTCGGATTGAAGACGTCATTTGTACTGCGTTGTGTTCCTCGTCTGAGCCTGGAGCTGTTGAGAGTAGAGACAAAAATTATTATCCATTTTGGTTGATTTGGGCCACATCTGTAAAAAGAAATATTATTTTATTTCATAGTAAACCGATCGGATTTATGTTTGTAATTGATTATTTCATTATATAGTATATAGTATATAGTAGGGATAAATTTACTAAGAAGAGGAAATTATTATGTTCCAGTGATATGGATTGGTTTTATTTTGGATGGTTTTGCGCGCTTTACCAATCTCTTTATCCTGTTTACATATACAATATCATCCGCCTGGTAAAAATATTCTTTATTATAAGTTTATTACCTACTAAAGATATGACTGTGTGAAGTTTTTAAACTTCGATCGGGTACCCGTATTATTTTATGTATCACCTGGAGTGAACATTTGAATTATTTGCTTTATTAGACCGGCGATTACGCATTTTATTCCTGCAAGCCAGTAAATTGCTTGTGTAGGCGATTACGCATTATTTCCTTGCAAGCCCGTAAATTGCTTGTGTAGGCGATTACGCATTTTTTTCCTTGCAAGCCCGTAAATTGCTTGTGTAGGCGATTACGCATTATTTCCTTGCAAGCCCGTAAATTGCTTGTACATCATGATGAAATTGTTGAACTGCAACTCACTGTTGTTCAGCGAAGTTGTCCTTGTTGTAGCCTGGCTTCTGTGTGGCAATTGTTATCTCATATAATTATATGAAAGACGTTTCTTGTACGCCATATAGTATTTCCTGAGGAGTTTTTTCCTTTTATTTCAACGTTTTGTAGTATTCATAGACTGTCATTTTTTGATGCAGTCTTTCCATGTGGAGGGATTTCCATTGTTTCTGTGCCACCAAGTACTTGTTGTATTTTACGGTTTTGCCGTATTGTTACCCATTAGCTGCTGGGAGATATGGGGAGATATGGTTATACAAACGTTTGCTTCAAATTAGTAGAAATTAGATATCTTTATAATATCGGGACATGTATATGAGCATATAATAATTTGGGATTAAATATATGTGCACGTATTATTTGCGGTTTTTATCATGTAGTGGTGCCGCCACTAAATATTTAGAAAAATGGTTAACCATAGGTAATAGTTTATTTATGCCCTGATTTGTAATTGGTAAGGAAAGTAGAATTATTCCTATTATGTCTCCTGATTCGTCCAGGATTATATTCCTGTCATGGAGCCTTGTATGTTTCGCACTGAGCGATATACTGTATATGTTTTTTCATCTGCCCATAGTTTATGTTGATAATATATTATATGGAGATTGTTTTGATATTCTCTCCCAGGATGTCCTGTTGCATTTCGATAAAAGGGTAATTAACACTGAGGGAAGCATTATTTAATGTATCACTTTCATTGGTTTATAAGTCACTTTTACTAAGTATTTTTTTTTTGTAAAAATCTTATCATAAAGGGAAAGTTATTTAAGTGACTGTAATTCTCGTCCATTATTTTCATCCTCAGAGTTAAATAATGTCTTAGTATATTTTAGCATAGAAATTGCTAATGTTTATGCATGTTTACCACGTCCATGAGTGACTTCGGAAGTAAATGACAAGATGATTGTTTAAGGGATTTGTTATTTTTATCTATAATCATCCTGGAAGGTAGTTAATATCAATATGTGAGATAAATTCCTTAATGGTTCGATAATATCTGGCTACTTTTCACGCTAAGGTTTGAGATTATAGTAAGCCAAGAATATATTAGTGATTCACGAGTATTTGTAAAGGATAGCCTAATACGATTTTCTATAAGTACGAATTGCCCCTAACATTATTTGTTAATTGTTCCTGGTCCGTTACAGAGTAACGAGTTTGCTGTGCATTAAATATTCATTATGCATAAGTACATACCTGACATAGAACTTAGCTATATCTTACCTAAGTACAGTGCCTAAGCTTACTGAAGAAGCATCTGTACCCGTGATATTATTATTATTAAGGTAATGAATAAGATGGAAATGCATGAATTGAAGCTGACATTAATTAACCTTTATTAACTTTTCTGACTTCCATACACATCTGTCACTCTCCTGAGGAGATTATTTAGTGCGTTTGTTAAATGGGAAAAATGTCTTTATAATGATTCTCTATATACGAACATAAACTCGAGTGATTTTACGTTAGTTGACTGTCATTGTTCGTATTTTATGCTATTGTGTATGGAGCCCAGTGGTGGTTAATGTATAACCTATCATTATAATATCCTGGTAATATAATGAAACATATATATTTAAAGTTTGAGGCCTACCTAATGCAATGTCTATTTAACCTTCCTTATTGTTAAATATTGTGATTGTACCTTATTAGAAAAATAATCAAATTGTCTGGGTAAGCGATGACTACGTTATTAATAACACTAACACGAAAATTTAGCATATGCTTAAATGTTGATTGAGCATTACGTAACCCAAAAGGTCTACGAATGTATTCATAATAACCATGGGACGTATTAAATGTATTATTATATAATGCTATTTGCCAGTGTCCACTGACCAATTTTAATATGTTTTGTTTGAGCAATGTTAGCGAAAACCTCGTTAAAGGATGGAGGGGATATTTATATTTATTTGTAGCATTATATCTCTATAAGGAAGTACTGGCTTAAATTCACCATCATTTTTGAAAGCAAAAACATTTGACTGTTAAAAGGGGGAGTTAAAATCTTAATAATACTTTCATCCAACATTTCATTTATCATTTATAATTTTCTGTCTAGTATAAGGTATGGTCGCCTATATGCTTATTTATAAATAGGTTATTCCTAAAAATGTTACCAGGTAGGGCAATCGCATTTTGATATGTGGCTAGTATATTAATAAAATTATCATTATAAATTAGAAAATATCGTTTCCTGACCAATTTCTAAGGTTCTCCCTTATGTGATTATCCTTTAACTCTTCGGTTAAAATTGATATAATATTTCTTGTGGTATTTAGTCTAACTTCCATCTTGTACCGATCATATAAATATGTCATTTTCTTTACCTGATTATTGGTAGTTGATTTCTTAAAGATATAGATAGTAGCAATATTATTATCATTTACATTAGTGAAAGTAGATACATTCCCAGGTTATTTTCCCAGACTCTACTAAGGATAGAACACTAATATGTGGTTGTAATATGAGATGGAAGTTTTACCTTCAATTTATGGACGAAATTTAGTGGTAATATAGTATTATCTGCAGTAGGCCTTTATGATAATGTAATAGTTCCCGTTTTGTTTCTTGTTTTGTTTGTTTTTCAATACATATTTATGGACTTATATTTTGGCCTGGACAATCCTGTATTAAAATACATTAATACCTAAAATGTATTATTTTATATTTAGTGCATATTATTATGTGTATTTGGTTAGTTTTTGTCTAACCGTACAGGAAGGGTTTAGTGTCCCTAATACCTGTTAATTTATTATTTGTCATAGGTGACAATTTTATATCACCTGTTCAATCTTAGTTTATAAAACCGCTGGGGATCTAAGTTGCACAATTTGTTAAAGGAATTATCCGATACTTAGACAGGGATTATTATTATATTATAGGTATTTACGACGACAGGGCAGTATTTATTTACTTATGTGATTATTGATGCCACTTTAATATTGTGGTGGTCTCGTTTCATACATCATGTTTCGATTGTGCAAGCTTTGTTTCCTTTTGTTAAGGATCATGTGTTCATTTAAGGAATACGAATTTGACTCATGTGAATGACAGTATTTATGCTTTGATTTCCCTTGATAATTTCCTGTATATTTATTACTATCAGATTCACTGGTCTTATGCTTATCTTCGTTACAATGTTTGCAACGTTGTCTGTGTGATTCCCTTTGAGTTATGGTATCAAAATTATAATTCTTCTTATCCCTGGAGTGAGTAATATGTAATACATGATGTATGATGCGAGATTTCTTTGAATATAATTCTAGCGATCCTGCTGATGCAAGTGCTTTTGCTAGTTCCCTTGTATTTATTTTGTTTGCCTTTCTTTTAACCATTCTTTGAACCCTTGAGAACGATTTATGTACTTTACCATCCCCCAAAACATCAATAAGTGACTGTCTAAATGTGGCATATGACGTTAAATTCTTTGTATTAGAAAAAGCACTTGTGTTTAACCTAGAACTGGCTGGACTATCCGGTGCAATATACTCTCTTACCAATGCTATTTTATGTTCGTCCTGCTCTATATTCGCTTTGCAAAATATCTTCTCCAAATGATGCAAGAAGAGATGAATCCCATATCTTGGGTTATCTCCCTTAAAATGCTTTACATGAGAAATGGTGTTAGGTAAGAGTTTCATTGTTAGCATAGAAGAGACAGTGGAATCAGTATTTGTTAGATGATGAGCAGAGACGATAGGAGATTGTAGAGGAGTAGTCATTGTTAGTGATAATACAGGATGATATAATAGACAGATTGAGTTTTTAATGGGGTTATGGTTGGAGAAGAAGAAAATGTACTCGTATGTGTTGGCACCACAACGAGACTTAGGGAGGCAGGGGAATCTAGCTCAGAGGATATTGAATCATTATCAGGGATATTCGAAGTTATTGCGATACCTTTAGATTAATGGGGAAGAATTCTTTACTTTGTTTTAATTTGGCACTTCTTTTCTTTCTTTCTGGGCTTTAATGAGGAAACCTAATTTTATCCTAACATGTTCGTAGACAAGTGAAAAATAATGTAATGTACATGTAATGTGTACCTACTTTTAGTACTTTAGTTGCAACGATGATGATGACGACGAGTTGACGTCTAGGTGGGGTGTTCTGGCCAGTCGTGGTGATGAGTAGCTCGCACACTAACACACTAGTAGTCGTTCTTGGAGTGAAGATGATGAATGTTGACTTGCCTTTTACGAGAGAATTTACGTAACAAGGTGTCAGCTTGGAGAATGGAGATGATGAAGTGATGACGTTGTCCTACGTTCCAGGGACGCTCATGGGTAGTGATGAAGTGATGACGTCCTTACGTTCCAGGGACGCTCATGGGTAGTGATGAAGGGATGGCGTTGTCCTTACGAGAGAATTTACGTACAGGGACGCCTGGGGTAGTGATGATTGATTGTTGTGAAGTAGATGAGGTCCCGTTGTAGGTCTAGTTGCAGTTATGTTGAAGTAGGTGTCTTGTAGGTGATGAATTTGTGGTTTATCTCCCTCGTTTATAGAGGTCGTGAGAAGAAATTACCTGAGAGAAGTTTACAAGTAAAATCTTCAACTTGTCCTTGAACTATGTTATTCACTGTACTCCCTGGAAGTCAACTCCTTTGCAATCTTGTTGTTGCAACCACTGCTGCCACCATAATGTACCAGTCCTGTTAGGCTTTAACTCGTTCAAGCTCTGGTAACTTATTTGTATTTGCTTCTTGAGACTTGTAGTATTGTTATTATTATTAGTTAGTTAGCGTAGACGTGGGTGTTTTCTAAGGTAATTGACTTCACAGTTGTAACATGGAAAGTTCATTTATTTACACTTATATCTCTATACACACACAGACAGGGAATGATATTGATGTGCTTCTTTTCTGATAGAGTAGTGTGTCTCTCTTGGCGAGACAATTATGTATAATAGCCCTAAGGGAGCAAGTTTAAGAATCCTACCTATTAGGTAAGTGTCACTGTTTATATACAATTTCACTGGAGTTGTCAGTTGTCTTTGGATACAATTATTACTGTGTGTTGTCATGCTTACGTGGCCAGATGCCACGTGGGTAATGTGGTAGGAAGCCACGTGTCTGGTTGTCATGTGGTCATGAGGTATAGTCCTCGTGTTCTTAGTCCTACCCAGTCTGCTGCTCTAATCAGTTTATATTATCTGTGTATTTGGGCATATCTCCTTGTGACCATTCCTTGATTATTTGACTTAATCTTACTCTCTCTCCCTACTCTCCTTTCTACTCTCTCCCTACTCTCACATGGGTACCACTGTGACTCACACTGTTTATTACTAATATCTGCCCTCTGCTTATCTTGTGTACAGGGTCTTAGGCAGGCAGTCTGTTTACCTGTGTATTATCTTATGATTGTGGCATACAGCACTTGCCTTATTGTGTACACTCTGACATAGCCAACACACTTAACAACTTTTTTAGTTCAGTTTTTACAGTAAATTATGGAAATAACGATACCCCTAGAGAACCATTAACCCCAGAGCATGAAACTCTTACTAACTTTATTATTAACCCAAGGGAGGTGCTAGATAAGCTAAACAAAATGAACATTAATAAATCACCAGGCCCAGACATGTTCTACCCAAGAATATTAAAAAATACAAGTGAGGAAATAGCTGAGTCCCTTTCACTAATATTTACCAAATCCCTAGAACAAGGAAATGTGCCAGAAGACTGGAAAATAGCCAATGTAACCCCCATCTTCAAAAAGGGAGACAAAAAACAAGCAGGTAATTACAGACCAATAAGCTTAACTTCAGTCGTGGGTAAACTCCTTGAATCCATCATTAAAGACAAAATGGTAGAACATCTCGAAATCAATAACCTCATCAGAAATAGTCAACATGGATTCAGAGCAAAAAGATCATGCTTAACAAACCTATTAGAATTTTATCATAGACTTTTCTCCCAGCATGACAACAGTAAATCACTTGACATTATTTATCTTGACTTCAAGAAAGCATTTGACAAAGTCCCACATAAGCAGCTTATGAATAAAGTAAAATCATTAGGAATAGAAGGTAAAGTACATGCATGGATAGAAAATTGGTTGAATGGTAGAAAACAAAGGGTTATCATTAATGGGGTGGAGTCTAGATGGGTTCCAGTTACCAGTGGAGTGCCTCAGGGGTCAGTGCTGGGCCCAGTATTATTTACAATATATATTAATGACATAGATGTTGGCATAAATAATATCATATCAAAGTTTGCTGATGACACTAAAATTGGAAAATCAGTATTAAATGAGGAAGACAAAAACTCACTACAGGCTGACCTATTCAAAATTGGAGAATGGTCCAACACATGGAAGATGCCCTTTAATGTCAACAAATGTCAAGTACTACACGTTGGGTCAAAAAATAAATAATTTGAATATGAAATAAATGGGTATAAAATCAATAGTGTTACAGAGGTAAAGGACCTGGGCATCACCATAAACAAGAACCTCAAACCTTCATATCAATGCACCATTGCAGCAAATAAAGCAAACTGAGCGCTAGGATTCATTAAAAGAAACTTCATATATAAAAATAAGGAAATAATTTTGCCTCTGTACAATAGCATAGTAAGACCTCATGATAATAGTATGCGGTGCAATTTTGGGCTCCATATTTGAAAAAGGATATAGACAAACTTGAGGCTGTTCAGCGGAGAGCAACCAAACTAATTCCATCACTAAGAAATAAACCGTATCCGGAAAGATTAAATGAACTTAACCTATTCTCCCTGTCAAAAAGAAGAATCCGAGGCCAGCTAATAGAATGTTTCAAAACCCTAAACCACTTTAACAATGTAGATGCCAGCAAACTCTTTAAAGTAAACCACAACAGCACAACTCGGGGCAATGGAATGAAACTAATTCCCGACGTCACGAACCTAAGAAAAACTGCCACTTTTCACCAGATAAAATAATTGTTAACGACAAAGTTGGGGAAGTCCTCGGTCGGTGATCTCTTTCCCGCATGATTTCGGCCTCATAAAAATGTATAATTAGAGGTGAAAAACTGTTCTGATTGCTCTCATTTTTTTTAACATAGGGCATTGTTCTTTCAGAAACATAGTGTTTTTTTGTTTTAAGCCAAAGGTGTAGGTATGAACTAATATAAATGTTATTAGTTCTGCCAACCCCTGTACTATTTTATGCTTGTAATTGCTGTTTTACTGTATGTTGCACACCAATTCTTATCTATGATGTTAATATGATTACTGAATAATAACATCTTAAAGTGCAGACGTACGATGTATCAGTAATTATCGCGGGGAAGATTTTACAAAATACATCTAAACTCGGCCAACACTCCGTTCCCCCACTTCCATATTAAAACCGCTGGCGATCACACGCAACCCTTCAGTTAGTGACCCCGGGAATTGGTAAAAGAGCTAACCTTGACACTACTAAAAACTTTTATACTTACACAATTATAAACGAATGGAATAGCCTACCATCATTAATAGTCAATAGTCAAACCATTAATACGTTTAAAAAAAGACTCGACAAACATCTTGCAGAAAAGGGTATAGTATAGGAAATAACCTAGGAAATGATGTATGTATATGTATATATATACATATGTGTATATATATATATGTATTTTTTTTTATTTTTACTAATCCATATTTATTTATTTATTTGTATTTATTTGTATTTCATTTTTTTAATCATGTTTGTTTCAATTTAAGCCTACTTTCCAACTCTCCTATAAAATTTCCTTGTGTCTGTTTTCTTCCAGCCACAAGGTACTGCTTCTATCATTACTTTCATGTAGGGTGTAATGCCCGAGGGAGAGGTGGGTGGGGAGAGAGCCTTCTGTTTTACTATCCTTTACTATCCTTCACTAATCATTGATATTATTTTTTTCCCTAACGTTAAGGTCGGACCACCTCGAAGGGACCGCAAGGTCTGTGTGGCCCGTGTATCTATGTAATTCTATGTAATTCTCTCTCTCTCTTCACCGCGGTAACCCACTCACTGTTGTATTTCTTCTCCAGTTCCATTTGCTTTTCTCTCTCTCCCTCTCTCTCTCTCTCTCTCTCTCTCTCTCTCTCTCTCTCTCTCTCTCTCTCTCAGATCGAACACACACACACACATATATACACATAGATACACACACAATCCCTCTCTTTCTCATTCTCTCTCTCTCTCTCTCTCTCTCTCTCTCTCTCTCTCTCTCTCTCTCTCTCTCTCTCTCTCTCTCTCTCTCTCTCTCTCTCTCTCTCTCTCTCTCTCTCTCTCTCTTTACACACACACACACACACACACACACACACACACACACTTCCCTTCGGCAGTTCACACTTAACTGAGCTGTCTGTCCCTCGATGTCTGTCCTTTTTCCTGTCCCTTTCCCTGTCCTTTTTTTCTACATCTGTCCATCTTTTTTCATTACAACTGTCCCCTTATTTTTCCTGTATTTTGTCCTTATCCCCACTCCTTTTTCGTGTTGTTTCTGTCCATTTCCTGTCCCTTTAAATGTCCTTTTTTTCTACACTTGTCCCTTTTCCTATCTCCCTCGCTATCCTTCTTTTTTTTATCTACATCTGTGCCTTTTTTTTCCCTGCACTTTGTCCTTATCCTTTTTCTTTTTCCTTCCTTTTCCTTTTCCTGTCCCTGTATCTGTCCCCCTTTTCCTAGCGTCACCTTAAATTTACCTGTCTCTGTCTGTCTGTGTGTGTGTGTGTGTGCTTGCGTGAGTGTGTGTGTGTGTGTGTGTGTGTGTGCTTGTATGGTGAGGGTGAGGGTTGAGGCTGAGAACACCAACGAAGCACTTCACACCTATTAAATGGTATTGAAAAGGAGAGAGAGAGAGAGAGAGAGAGAGAGAGAGAGAGAGAGAGAGAGAGGCGGAGAAATGAGAGGTGCAGACATAGTGAGAATGGGAGAGAGAAGGACAGAAAGGTGAAGAGATGATAAGTGAGAGAGAGAGAGAAAGAGGAGAGAATGTAAGTGAGAGAAAGACAACGACATAAGAAGAATGGGAATAGAAGGAGAAGAAGAAGGAGGAATTGGCAAAGAGAGAGAGAGAGAGAGAGAGAGAGAGAGAGAGAGAGAGAGAGAGAGAGAGAGAGAGAGAGAGAGAGAGAGTGAAAAAGAGAAAGATTAAGAGAGGGAAGGAAAGGAGGAAAGCTAGCCACCAAGGACCATAAAGCACCCTCACTGGTGCTATAACAGTTGTAGTATTCGGGTTATTCTCTCTCTCTCTCTCTCTCTCTCTCTCTCTCTCTCCTACTGTGACTACTTCCTCGTATTCTCTCTCTCTCTCTCTCAGACTGCTTCCCCTTCCCACTACTACCTCGTATTCTCTCTCTTTCTCTCTCTCAGAGAGAGAGAGAGCCTTCTACTTTGCTATCCTTATCTACGACTATCATTGGGGAGAAATTCATTCCCCACCAGTAACCTTCTAATCAGATCACCCCGTGTGGACCGTAAGGTCTGTTGGGGTCTGTGATTCTATGTAACCTCTCTCTCTCTCTCTCTCTCTCTCTCTCTCTCTCTCTCTCTCTCTCTCTCTCTCTCTCTCTCTCTCTCTCAGTACTTCCTTGCATCTCCCTCTCTCTCTCAGTACTTCCTTGTATCTCCCTCTCTCTCTCAGTACTTTTGTGTATGAATTATTATTATTATTATTAAGTCCAGTTCGTGACAGAAATCAGCGAGAGGCCAAACAATTATAAACAGAGCAGAAAGTACAGTACAGTACAACACTTTAAATCAATATTACATTAACTCGTTTACAGCTTTGGCGGGACTAACCTGATCCTCTTATTATACTCGAGCCAAATGAAACACCCTGCCTAGCCTACACGAAAAAAATAAAAACACAAAAAAGAATTAAAATAAATGCATTAGGTTTGTTGCAATGTTTATGGTGAAAGTTGCATGGAAGAGAGGGAAGCAGGGGAGAAATCTGTGTTGGGTGAGTTTTCATATATATATTAGTAGTAGTAGTAGTATTTTTTTTGTGTGTGTGTTGCTGGTTTCTTCCAAGCTATATATAATTATATGACAAGATACAGCCTTCTTCTCTATGCAATCTGGTGGTGGAATCGTAACAGGCCTCCAATTAAACTAAAACACATGATTCTTGTACTCATATTTATGGTGAGGTGAAGTTCCAAATACTGAACCCTTTTGAAAATTGGCGTTATTTTCCCCAGGAGCTACCTAAAGATCAGAGGTTTTGTATAATATTCCATTGGTGATTTGTACTTACATACGCTTTGCTTTTATCATTAGTCAAGTTGGCACTTTTATATTATCATGCCTTATAGGAACATGTAATTAAGCTACACTGAATACCTTACGTTTTCTTAGAATCTCTCATCAGAATAAAGGTGTTAAACAGCTGAAATGACAGACAGCTGATCATGTAGTATTGTCATGTACGGGGAATTTTCCTTAGACACGGGAAATTAGAGTTACCAATGGGGAATTTATATCAAAATTGTTCAAGAGTAAATGGGGAAATTTCTACCAGACAAAATATAAAGAAGATGGTAAATGTGTCACTATCTTCAGGAGTAAACAGGGAATTTTTGAGGTAAATAGGGAAATTATGATGTTGGAGTTGGGGAAATTCGTCAAGTTGACCTGGCAGCACTGTATTGAGCTGTGAATCATCATGTCGTCAGGTATAAGGTGACTTCTCAGTGTTTATATTATTTTGGCCAAGTATTGGTGATCATTAGGTACTCACAAGTTGTTGTTGTTTGCGTGTCTAGAAGAACCAAGCATCACCTAACATTACAATATAGTGCTAATAAGTCTTGGTAAGTTTTATTAATTAAGAGGAGTGAAATATTGCATCCTCAGGACCTGCCAGCTCGGGTTAATTAATTTATACTACAGTTTGTATTCAGTCAAGGCCCACAACATGTTATCTGTGACATGAGAGAGAACGTCTGGTGTGACAAGGTGAGGATAAATTAAAAATGAAATGTTGATACAGTATAAATTATAATGTGATGATGACGTAATTGTAACTCATTGTAACCCATATTCATGAACGTTATTTTGTGGTGCATACGATGGTGTGGTAACGGTACGATGGCTCAATAGACAAATAACAGAGCCGTCGTACCGTCCCCACGCCATCGTATACACCACGTAGGAAGTTCTTGAATATGACTCAATGATACTTATACTCGGAATTTTGTTTGTGGTACCGAGGCCTAACTTGTTAGACTTTGTTTAGACAATTAATTCATTAGATATATCGATTGAAATACAGTGTACATTCTGTGAGGTGATAATTTATGTTACTGAGCCTCCTTATGATTGAAACTTTGAAAGAGTTCGGGTTTAAGTTTCCCGCCAATTTTCCACCAGTTTCCAGCTGGGCCTCGCCTGGGCTATAGTTGCCAATATCATGTTTTTCCCTTGGCCCAGAGTGAATAATGTATGTTTGATGGATATGAACAAGTGTGGAATATATGATTTTGGCCATGATGATACTTGTGTGATTAATTAAACCAATTCGAACCATTATTAAATCCTCATTTCCCTCCAAACTTTGTCTGAATAAAAAACGATAATTGGCATCATAGCTAGATCACAGAGGCACAGAAATTGACAAAATCCACACTCCGCAGCAGTTATCTCATTTTTAAAGTAATTACACTAGATTAACGTAATTTGGGGCTAATTAAAGTAAAGTTTTGACAATCTAAGGCAATTTTTATCGATTCATCCGTTATTTCATGAGTCTTCGTAAAAGAAAAACACGTTGCTGTAAAATATTATTACAATTACATAAAAATATCGCGTGTCAAGGGTTAAAAATCTGTTGAAATGATCACCTAGTTGAGTATCTAAGGAAATTTGGCTCCATCTAAGGTATTTTCAACCCACTTCTTAAGGTAATACCACAAATACTTCATGAGAAGTTCCTGCTCCACAGTCCACACCATGGAGGTATAATCTAAGAGGAGGCGGCATGAGCCGCTCGTCCTGTACACCCAAAGTGAAGCAAGGGGCGGAGCCTATTACCCTACCCCCCATTGACTCAAAACATTGCCTCGCCCGCCTTACTCCCATTATAATTATGGTCTTATTTTCTCATATATCCTATAATCATAGCCAGAAAGAGACTTGAATTTGTTCCATATATGATAACTACATAAAATTATCCAATTCTGTATATTATCAAAAGTACTTAAACCCATTAAATATCGCTGTTTCCAGCTAGAGCATTACCTCTGCTCGCAAACTTTTCCTAGGAGTATGAATGAAAGAATGAATTGATTAATGAATGAATAGTTTATTTTATGCAAAATGTATAGTAAAAGAGAAGGTGATAGCTTACACACCAACCCACAAACCGTATTATAACGTTACAGAGAAATAACAAGTACAGATGACCACACGTGAATCTGGTACGCCTCGCTACTTGCGAGATACCTACAACAGGAAGGAAAGTGAGCAAACGTTATAGTTTGTTGACAAGCAGATAGTAATAATATTTTACTGTCTGCCTGTCAACAAACTACATCTTTTTTCACTTAAATTTCCTTGCGTTGTAGCCACCTCAGTGTGCTGTGAAGATGTGTGATCTGCAGTGAAAATGTAGCCTACATAGTGTAGTGAAGATGTGTATAATGTAGTGAAGATATGTAATAAGGTAGTGAAGATGTGGTGTGTTGTGATGATGTGTATAATTAAGGTAATGGAGATGTGTGTGTAGTGAAGAAGTGTATAGTGTACTGAAGATGTGAATAGGGTAGTGAAGATGTGTATATGGTAGGCCTACTGGAGATATGTGATGTGTAGTGTAACACCCAGAACTGTCATGTAATTGAGTTGACACTCACAGGTGTGTTGTCTTGTATCAAACATATTTTACCACTTATAAGCCACATGGAATCTTACAATGATGGCTGCATGTTACTGCATAAAGTGTGTCATCACTTCCTCAGTTTCAGTTCACTCTGATTTACACAGAAACATTAATTTTACTCATCAGTCCCAGGCAGTAATTTCACAATTATAAAAACTCTTTCCACACATTGGCTTAACTTAGACTACGGTTTTTTTTTAACTTACACCTAAATTCTCAACAACCAAATAGTCTACATAGTAAACACAATTATAAATTAAATATCTTTAAAACATTATGAAATATGCTAAAACATTCATAATACAACCTCTCAACACTCGAGTTATCCTTCAGGCCAACCCTAACTTAGGCACAAATAGGTCCCCCCATGGAGCCAGTTTATCTTTTATAACCCTGTCAATGCTATATATACGTCAGGTTATACATTAATAGTTAATATCAGAACACTATAATAGCCTTGGCTTTACAGTTTTTGTGTGTACAGTATTAATATTCTACAGGACATGGGTACGTGTCGCGGTGTGCGAGGCAGGTGATGAAATTCACTTCGTTGATTTGTCAATTTCTGTCGTATATTTTTCTATATGACTTTCTTAACATACATATGAAATGTAGTAGAAAGACTCCTGTCTCTCTGGGTACAACCATATGCTGAACACGCCAGCATTATCTTAAAAAATGGCAAAGAATGTTGGTGAAATTGATGGTCCGACATGATCAGCTGTCCAATGTTTTGAGTCAATGGGGGGTAGGGAGGACAGCCGACCAATAGAAAACTGGCTTCACCTCTGTGACGTCATGCCGCCTCCTCTTAGATTATACCTCCATGGTCCACACCGACTCCACACGAGTCCACAGTTTTTCTCTCGCCTCAGTAAGAGAAGGATTACCACATTCCACGTACCCATTCAATTACCGTGTTTTGTGGATATTCGTGCACTGTGTTGTGGTGTCATTAATTATCACGCATCGCCGTGCTCAGCTAACACGGATATCATCTCTAAAATGGTCGTACTAAAAGATATAGGGCCACCAGATTAAGGAAATAGACAAAACTGGTGTATGAGAACGTTCAGTTGATACCGCGAGGGAGGCAGTGTTCATAAGTCATAACTTCATACTCGTAACTCAGAAATGTCACTCTGGTAGGCCAAGAAAAACATCTGATCGTGGAAAGAAAGAAGAATATTGTGAGGTGGGAGTTCGAAAGGAATCCTCACATTACATCTCGTATTGTAAAGGACTGTTTCAGAAAATGTCGGTAAAATCGTTGAGGCGGTGTATTAATTTTTTTGGCTACACGTACAGTCACTCATAACAATTAAGACCCCCCCCCCCCCAGGCCAGTCACCTTCTTATACGTGTGATATCAGTTCTGGTAACAGTGTACGTGACGTCATTGATGACCCTTGAGAAATGAAGTTGATCTGCTCGACTCACTTTGAACTAACGGTGGGTAAAACGAAGCATGAGTTGGGATAATGATTCGAGCAAACCAGCCTTCCTCCAAACACTACCCACACCAGCACCTCTGACGTCAGGTAAATTTACAACCATGGCTGATAGTGCTTGACCAGGGTCCAATGAGTGTTGGAAAGAAGCTGAACAGAGTTCGATAAAGTGAGTCTTCTAAACCTTTCTCAATGTTGTGAATGGTTTGGAAAATTCACTTGTTCGAACTCTGTTTAGTTGCTCTCCAACACTCCGTGGACCCTGGTCCAATGTTACCAGAACCAATGTCACACGAGTTAAAAGGTGTTTTGCCTGGGGGTCTTTACTTTTATGAGTGACTGTACCAGTGGACGGGCCGTGATGAAACCACCTCTAAACAAAAGAGGCATAGGGTCCACTTTGCCAAGAAATAACTGGAGTGGAGTGTTATGTGTTATGAAGTGATAAGACGACTTTATCAGTGCCAAGTTATAGTTAGAAGTGGTAATGTGTTTCGTGACCCTTGCTTACATGATTCACGGTACTGTAAAACACCCTGATAATTTATTTAATGGTGTGGGGTTGCTTTTCTGGGAATTAATTAAGGGGTAAGGGACAGTAGTAGTGCTCCCAAAAAATGTCAAAATGCAATTGGGTAGTATTGGGCAAATATATCGCCTGTGATAACCCTACAAAAACTTGCCCAATCACTACCTAAGCAGCTGAGTGAAGTGAAGAGACGACATGGAGGATGGCACAAATTATTAAAGGTAAGAACAATTAATTAGTATATTTATTATTAACTTTTTATTGCAGCGCCATGAGTGAAATCGGCACCAGGTATAGGACTAAACTTTTTGCCAGCACTTAACTCCACTTATAATGCACTGTTTTATAATTATATTGGTAATTAACTTTATAATATGCTATGTGGTTTTTCCATACATTAGACAACTAGCCTACGCAATTAGTTAGTTTAATCTCGTCTTATGGGACCCTGTGATGTAGTCAGAAAATTGGAGATACGGTAATTGAGTCATTCAAATATTGTCACGAACATCATCTAATTTAGGCCTATATGGAAGGAGCTTGTTTCGTGGCAAAGGTAGGAGGAATCGCAGAAGCCTCCAAATTTGAATTTCATACACGATCACAGGGTCCTTAAACTTATCATACTAAAAAATGAGCTGACACTCCACTAATGAAATACCGTATACAAAAATGGTTAATGTTTACTACTGTCCTTCAATTCTCAAAATGATTTAACTGTCCCCAAGTGAAATATATAATAATGTTTAATGTTTACTACTGTCCTTCAATTCTCAAAATGATTTAACTGTCCCCTAGTGAAATATATAATAATGTTCAATGTTTACTACTGTCCTTCAATTCTCAGAATGATTTAACTGTCCCGTAGTAAAATATGCTAAAATGGTAAATGTTTACTACTGTCCTTTAATTCCACCAAGTAAAAAACAACGGTAGAGTATTGGTGTAAAAGTACAGTACAGTATGTTGGGTACTGTAAGCTTGTCATTACACTGGCAATCAGACTCGAACCTTTTAGCACTAAGTAGTATTATAATGTAAGGAGATTATTGGTTCTGCTGTTCAGGTATTTGAGTGATGAATGGACTGTGTAGTTGAGTATTATTATGAAACTATGAGTATTGGGTATTATTACAGAATAACTGGATTTTTGGCTAGGCTTGAGCAGTATTACCACATTAGGCTAGGTCCTGGAAATATGCCCCAGTCACTTTATAATAGTTTACACTAGTTATACCCGGTAGTTTGCCCAGATTAAATCCCGGTAGTCTGCTGTGGTCTAGGTTAGGTCAGATCAGATCAGGTCAGGTCAGACTATGAAAAGTGTGTTAGAATGGTCCAAAATAGTGGATAATGATACTAATATATACAATATAGTGAACCCAGGTTTTCTGTAAATTTACCGAGTATTGTACCAGATAGTAATGGTATAACCTACCGGTACTATATTGAATATATATGTGTCATGGAGTGGTACTTCATAATGACGTGAAGAGCAGGATGCTGAGAAAACCCCACTTTTTATAGACAGAAAAAAGTGGGGTTTTCTCAGCATATAGGCTAGGCCTAATCATGTGTCGTAATTATGATGTTATGGTGTACAGTACAGTACCTGCCTAACCTTAACATAGGCTAGGCATTAGCCTATGTAATTCATATTTAAGTGTTCACGGATTTTTTTTTGTTAATTTGTTTGTTTGTTTTTATTACTAGTTATTTTATCATTTTGAGAATTTTATCATTTTGAGGAAAACTCCCGAGCCACTGAAGTATAGTTTGGTATGCGGTACCGGTACCGGTATCTATTGTTTTTCTGTAATCCTGCATTATTCGCCTAATTATGCAGTAACTTTCTTTGTTACGGACCATTTTATTAATGTAACTTTCATTTTATATATTAATTAAACTTTCCCCAAAAGGGTGTGTATTTCAGTACCGGTATTATGTATTCATGTTATTTCATTATGCTGACTTTTCCTGTGTCCCATTAGGCTACTGTATGTACAAACTTTGTTATGAGGCTGTTTCATCATGCAAAATTATTTATTTAATGAACTACATTTACATAGAGTTATAAAGATTATGTTTTTATAAAGAATTGAGAATAGTGATAAGTAAATACCATAATTATAAGAGAAGAATTAAATACAGTAGTGGATTTCCTACCATTTGTTAGTTACTGTAGAGGCACGGCACCAAAAACCTTCCATTTCGACCAATACAGTTGACCTTCTCATAATCCCTAGATCCCCCTGATGTGTAATGTTAAACCCACGGTGAGTGTGTATGTATGGGACCAGCAGGTGGCTTCTAATCCCTCCTGACTATGCCACGAAACCAGCTCCTTCAATGTACAGTACACTCTCCCAAAAAACTATCGTCATTAAAGTGAGTGAACGAAAACTACAATAACCGTAAGATTCTGGTATATTGCCAGGAAACCTGACAGAATGTTGGTATGCCTGTTAATCAGGTGCCAGATGTGCATTTCTCAAAGTTCAACGTTTTTGATGTGGTATAGTATTTATTTTCTTATTAGTTATTGATAAAGTCAAATGAAATCAATAAAAATTATTTTTTTTAGATTATTATTAAATTGCAACATATAATATGTAAATGCCACACCCACGAAAAAAGAAATTCAGGAAATCATACATATGTAAGAATCATGCTCGTTCGTTTTCAAATAGCAAATAAAGCTTAAATTCAATTTGACAGCATCTCGATACCGTTCAACCCACAGCCAGGAGTACCAACCCTCCACATCAGACTCGTAAATGTAGTTCGTTCGTTTCCCAGCATCGTCTAGCCAGTAATGCCGATAGTTTTTTGGGAGAGTGTACAGTAGGTGTGTGTGTTTCGTGGCAATATTTGAAGGACTTGCTAACCTCCAATTTTCTGACTACATCACGGGGTCTTCAATGCCAGGGTATAAGAGGATTGCAGTGAGGTATTTCACTTTTGCTCTCTTTTAGTATTCCCCCTGTTCTGCCCGGATTTTGGGGAGAGAGGGCTTCCCATGCTAGGAAGGTCGCCAGTGAGAGACCAGACTAAATGGTTCCCATCTTTCAGTTCTTCAACTGTCCCCCTTTTCCTTCTATATCCTTCCTGTTTGCTGTCACACCTCTCTATCACTTTTTTTCTGGCGCTATAGGACCTCGATGTTGCGGCGCCTAATATCCATCAATTAAAATCTTTTAGTATTCCCTCGATACGGTCGGTCCTATATAGCCTATACCGTATATAAATATACTGCTTTATAATGGTATATAATATGTGTTGTTGAGTTATTGTTAGTCAAGTGTTTTGTTTGGTTTCCATTTGTATAACTCCAGAGAATCGTATATTTTATTAAAGAGGTCACAGTTGCTGAATCCCTCCCCCTCCCTCACACACACACACACTCTCTCTCTCTCTCTCTCTCTCTCTCTCTCTCTCTCTCTCTCTGCAGACACAGTTCTGTAATTTGGTTTGCTTGCTGTTATTAGTGGTTCCTAGAAGGTGGTGAGGAGGAAAGGAAGGGATTAAAGGAAGGAAGAGGAGCGAAGGAAAGAGGGAGGATGCAGAGACGAAGGAGGGAAGTACGGGAGTAAAGGAGGGAAGGGGAAATAAACAGAAGGAAGAGGAGGAGGGGGAGGAGGAGGAGGAAGGAAGGAAGCTTAAAGGAGGAAAGTGGAATAGGTAGAAAGAGAAGGGAGGGAAAGAGAGGTAGGAATAGGAGAAGAGAGGAATAAAGGGGAGATAAGGGAACTCGAAGGAAGTCAGATTATAGGAAGTTATACCGTATACACCCATGGAACAGATTAATATTCCTGGAGCAACTGAATCCTCCAAACTATTCCAAGCAACAGAATACCATTATTTTTGTTCATCTGGTCTTGTTTCCTGACATACCATGGAGGAATCAAGGCACTCCAATTTAACAAAAGTGAATGAATTACCCCCTGAGTAAACCTAGATAATTATGATCTCGGGATTTCACATAGCCCTTCCGATAACAGGGATAAATTTGTTGATAATTATGATGTTATTGTGTGATTTTGCTGATTTTGGTCGTGAGAGAGAGAGAGAGAGAGAGAGAGAGAGACAGAGAGAGAGAGAGAGAGAGAGAGAGAGAGAGAGAGAGAGAGAGAGAGAGAGAGATAATTAAGTTATATCACGTCATGGAGAGAGAGAGAGAGAGAGAGAGAGAGAGAGAGAGAGAGAGAGAGAGAGAGAGAGAGAGAGAGATAGGACTTGTTAAAAAACACTCTTCCTCCTCTTCCCACTCTTCCTCCTCCCCTTCCCACTCTTCCTCCTCCCCTTCCCACTCTTCCTCCTCCTTCCCCCACTCCCACTCTTCCTTCAGCTCTATCCCCCCTCACTCCCACTCTTCCTCCTCCTCCTCCCATTCCCCCTCACTCCTCCTCCCCCTCCTCCTCCTCCCACTCCCCCTCACTCTTCCCCCCTCCCCCTCCCTCTTCCTCCACCTTTTTTCTCACAGTTAAAACATTCATACAACCTAATCTGAATCGGTTTAGGTTAGGTGTCATTAACTTTGCAGGTCGTGAATCATTTACAGTCACATCGGCTTCGGACGGGTCAAGGTTTCCCACTGATTGATGTGTCCGAACTTCATGAATTTATTATATGGTTTAAGGGGGTGCGGGAATAGGGGGACAGGCTTGGGGGGACGGGAATAGGGGGACAGGCTTGGGGGGGGGGGTCGGTGGTGTTTTGATGAGTAGTGTGTGTGTGAGAGAGAGATAGAGAGTACTGTATCCATATATGGTGGTGTGTGTGTGAGAGAGAGAGAGAGTACCGGTACTGTATCCATATATGGTGGTGAGAGAGAGAGAGAGAGAGAGTACTGTATTCCTGTATGATATATATATATATATATAGTGTACTGTATTCCTGTATGAGAGAGAGAGAGAGAGAGAGAGTGTAGAAGTACTAAAAGTGATTGACGTTCCGTTCAAATATTGGTGCATTCATTGATGGGATGCATGATGGATGGAGATGGAGGATACCACAGTTTTCCAGAGAATTTCAAACTGTTTCAGAGTGTTCCTGACAGTTTCAGAGTGTTCCAGACAGTTTCAGAGTGTTCCAGACAGTTTCAGAGTGTTCCAGACAGTTTCAGAGTGTTCCAGACAGTTTCAGAGTGTTCCAGACAGTTTCAGAGTGTTCCAGACAGTTTCAGAGTGTTCCAGACAGTTTCAGAGTGTTCCAGACAGTTTCAGAGTGTTCCAGACAGTTTCAGAGTGTTCCAGACAGTTTCAGAGTGTTCCAGACAGTTTCAGAGTGTTTCAGATTGTTTCAGGGTGTTTCAGACAGTTTCAAAGTGTTCCAGACAGTTTCAGAGTGTTCCAGACAGTTTCAGAGTGTTCCAGACAGTTTCAGAGTGTTCCAGACAGTTTCAGAGTGTTCCAGACAGTTTCAGAGTGTTTCAGGGTGTTTCAAACTGTTTCAGGGTGTTTCAAACTGTTCCAACTTGTTCCATTAAATTCCAGAGCTTTCGACCGTTTTAAATTGTTTCAAAGACACAACGGTAGGTAGTACCTATGTCACTGATTAATGTGTCTAACTGTACATATATATACCGTATTATATATGTGTGTGTGTACTGATATATGTATGTGTGTGTGTGTGTGTGTATGTACTGATATATATATATATGTATGTGTGTGTGTTGTAATTGCTTGTTTGTAGGCCTAGGCCTATGTGTTTTAAAGACTTATGGGGAGAGTTTAGGGACCATACATTATTCCTATACCTCATTGTAATCTAAAACAAGCGTGGCATCTCTGTTGGTAAATTGAAGGCTACCGGTTCCTCCAAGGGGTGCTGGAAAACAGATCACCCAGCATCGAATAAAGTAAGTTTAATCTGTTCTATGGCACGGTGTGAAGGGATGAGGGGCCTTCACTTCACCTTGAAACACCACACATACATCTCATTCACTCTCCCCCCAACGGGAACCGCCTTGACGTGGTGGGGGGCTTGTGTGTCTCTGGGACCTGGCGAGCTATACTAGAGGGGGCTCCGGCCCCTGCTCTGCCCTGATTTCGGGGAGAGAGGGTTTCCCATGCTAGGAAGGTCGCTAGTGAGAGACCAGACTAAATAGTTCCCATCTTTAAGTTCTTCAACTGTCTCTCTTTTCTTTTAATTTCCTTCCTGCTTACTGTCACACCTCTCTATCACCTTTTTTCTGGCGCTATAGGACCTCGATGTTGCGGCGCCTAATATCCATCAATCAATCAATCTCATTCACTCTGACAGGGCAGTGTGAGGTGTACTGTTTTGAACTCGTGATTAAAGAGAGAGAGAGAGAGAGAGAGAGAGAGAGAGAGAGAGAGAGTGAGTGAGTGAGAGTGTGAGTGTGAGTGTGTGTGAGTGCACAGCTTACCCTACTTGCAGACCACACACACACATACGACCTCTTATTCTCTCACAAAATTATATCACACACACACACACACACACACACACACTATCCTTATTTTTACACAAATCTATTATCACATAGTCGTAGTCTTACTAACACACACACACACACACACACACACATCTCACCGTACACGTTACGAGAGATATGACCTCCACCACAGCAAATGACTCGTAACTTGTAACAAATGTGTTTTTTCTTACTTGGTCCTCCTCTCTCACACCCACTATCATCATCATAATGTGTAGTTATCAACAATGAAACCCTTTGTTGCTGAAGCTTATTAGAAAGTGTAACAAACCCAAGCTTTGACTGAAGTTTACTATACCAAATTTCTTAACAAAATGGCCCCGAAAGATTCTAGGGGTGAACTTAGGGTTTTTACATAAAGAATGAATATGATACTAAGACTTCATTGATGAGAAAAGGTTACTTTAAGGATGTTTCCTTGGGTGTATTGTTCTTCCTCCCTTATAGCTCAGGCCCCAAATTATAGGAAAGAATTAAAGATTTGCAAGATTTTAAACAATTAAATTAAACAATACAAGTAAATAACAAGTAATAATAATTCTGCCCAGACCTATTAAGATTAAACGTAAATTAGCAACACAACAAAGAATATCTGGCAGGTTCATAAAAACATACAAACATTTAAGAACAAAATTAAACAAGAAAATAATTAAATTAAAATAAGGTTATAATCACGATAAACTGTTCCCATATTAAGATGTGGGAAGATCGTAGCTTGATGTCCGTCAGCACACAGGGAGAGAGTACAATCCTGGGAGACCGACACTGGGAAGGAGTTGGTTAACACTGCCCATGTTGGCTTTGGCTTAGCCAGACATTACCTCGGTTCCCGATTATAGTAGGACTGGTAACTCCCAAGAAACACTCTCTCCCTCTGTCGGTCATAGACCGAATTAATGTTGAGGCTTCGAATCACTCGAGGTGGAACAACAGAATGGGGTCGAGACCATGAGTCCGTAACACCTCCCCCCTTAAGACCTCGAAAGGGGACTGAAGAGGTTAAAAGGATGCTTGAATGGTCTCGGCTGAAAGAGGCAGGTCTCGTGATAAGGCGTCTGCAATTCTGTTGTCCACACCCCGAATGTGTTTAATAGTGAGATGGTACTCTTGGAGTTTCAGTGCCCACCGCAGGAGTCGTTGGTTGGTGTTCTTCATCTTGTGAAGGAAGGTTAGAGGGTTATGGTCGGTGTGCACTATTACTGGTGGATAATGCTGTGGTAGATAGCACTCAAACTTCTTCACTGCCGATACCAACGCCAACAACTCTTTTTCTATGGTGGAATAGTTGCGTTGGTACTTATTCAGTTTGCCTGAGTAGTAGGAGACAGGATGTAGGATGCCAGTCTCCTTGTCTGGCTGTAGTAATATGGCTCCCACTCCTCTGTCACTGGCATCAACTTGAAGATGGTATGGCAAGGTGTGATCAGGCGAATGAAGGAGGGGGTGTGATGATAACAACCCCTTCAACTTGTTAAAGGCTTCAGTACAGGTGGGAGTCCAGATGAATTTTCTCATCGAACTGGTGAGGTCTGTGAGGGGCGCTGATACTGCTGCGAAGTTGGGACAGAAGCGTCGGTAGAACCCGCACATACCGAGGAAGCGCATCAATGACTTGCGGTCCCCTGGCCTCGGAAATGTAGAGATTGCCTCCACATTAACATCCTTTGGACGAGCCACTCCTTGACCCACCACATGGCCCAGGTAGGTCACAGTTCCTCGACCGAAGCAGGACTTGGCAAGGTTGATGGTGAATCCCGTAGCGGCCAGACGCTCCAACAGCTCCTCCAGCCTGGATAGATGATCATCCCACAAATCTGAAGTTATCACGATGTCATCTAAATATGTTTGTACACCCCTTAAATCCTGAACTGTACATGACATGGCCCTCTGAAAAGTAGCTGGGGCGTTCATCATACCAAAAGGCATAACTTTATATTGAAACAGTCCAAACGGGGTGATGAAAGCAGAGATGGTTTTAGCTCTATCTGTCATCCCAATTTGGTAGTATCCCTTTTGTAAGTCGATGGTTGATACTAGTTTAGCAGCCCCTACTGTGTCTATTAGGTCATCTATCCTTGGTAAGGGAAAGGCATCAGGGATTGTCACAGAATTGACTTTTCTGTAATCAGTACATAGTCTAGTACTACCATCAGGTTTTGGGACTAATAGAGAGGGTGATGCCCAAGGGGAATTGCTAGGTTCTATTAGGGAATTCTCCAACATATAATCAATTTCCCTTCTCATTATGGCTTGTTTTTGAGGGTTGAGTCTGTAGGGGGATTGTTTAATAGGGAATATTTCTGGAGACCTTAGGACGACATCATGAACATGGGTGTTACAAAACCCAGGAACATCAGAGATGACTGATGAATATTTCCCAAATAATATCTTAAGACTCTCTCTCTGGGATGGAGATAAGTCAGCCAGATATTGATCTAATTTCCCCAACAGCTCACTGTTCTTGGGGTTCCCAGAAGGCGAAGGAAAATCTACAACCTCCGTCTCCCCACAGAGTTCTCCATTTTGTGTCAACCCCGGTTCTGGAATTGCTAAAACAGGCACATTACATGAAAATTGTACTGGGTTATTCTCCTCCAGGGGTCTCTCTACATATGCCTTCATCTGGTTTATGTGGACAAGGCGTTTATCCTTCCTTCTGCCAGGTGTGTGGACCACATAATTTAAATTAGTTAATTTCTGAGACACTATGTAGGGTCCACTATACTTACTCTTTAAAGCATGACCAGGAATAGGCAAGAAAAGAAGAACCTTGTCTCCAGGATTAAAAGTGCGACTTGCAGACTTCACATCATAGCGAGATTTCATTTTATTTTGACTCTTTTCAAGATTAGCTAGGGCGAGTTCTCTTACCTTGGACAAAGTTAATTTTAAGGAATTGACATATTCTGTAACTGTACGGGAAGAATGATTAGTTACTTCGTTGAACCATGAATCTTTCAGAACCTTTAATGGTCCTCTGATTTGACGTCCATATAACAATTCAAATGGAGAGTACCCTAGCGACTCTTGAGGACACTCTCTAATGGCAAACAATAGCCAATCTATATTTGTGTCCCACTCTTTCTCAGTCTGGAAGCAGAACTTCTTAATCATGGATTTTAAAGTTTGATGATGACGTTCTAGACAACCCTGGGTCTGAGGTCTGTAAGCTGTTGATACATTCTTATTCACCTCCATCTCTAACATAACAGACTTCATTATATTACTAGTGAAGTTTGACCCCTGGTCACTCTGGATTTCCTGAGGAATACCAACCTTGGTAAAAAGATGTAATAAATGAGACACAATATTTTTAGCCTTAATGTTGCGTAAAGGGAAAGCCTCGGGATACCTAGTAGCTGCACACATCACCGTGAGCAGATACTGATTTCCCTTCGTTGTCTTTGGTAATGGCCCCACACAATCAATTACTATTTTCTCAAATGGCTCGGTAGTGACAGGGATAGGAGCAAGTGGTGCGTTAGGGACAGTTTCGTTAGGTTTACCTACCAGTTGACAGGTATGACATGATTTCACAAACTGGTTGATGTCTCGCTTTATATTAGGCCAAAAGAAATGATTAAACAGTTTACGATAGGTATTCCTCTGACCCAGATGACCAGAAATCCCTTCATGAGCTAATTCCATTACAGATGAACGAATCGATGAAGGAATAATTACTTGAGTTACCGTAGACCAGGTGGCTGAATCAGGCTTATCCAATGGGTGGTAACTCCGCACGAGTACCCCTTTATTATAGAAAACATTAGGATTCTTACCATTTATTGACTTGTCATCTGCAATGTGCCTTAGCTTGGCCAGAGAGGGATCTTCCTCCTGAGCCCTTATGAGGTTTTCCCTATTCATGACCTGGGAGAACAAGGTGTCCCGATGCGAGAGTGAAGGAGAGTCAACGGCTTCTGAAACATTCTGTGAACGTGTAACCACACAAACAGGGAAAAGGTGTGGTTTCTCCTGGTCTAACTTTGCCGTGGGACTCTCATTCACAGGTTTTTCACTCACTACCACATCAGGAATCATTCCATGTCCAGCCAAGTCATTTCCTAAAAGAAAGGTTACCCCAGGAATTGGAAGATCAGTCTCTAGGACAGCTACTCTAACTGGCCCCTGTATCAACTCACTCTGTACATGGATGTCGACCATACCTGCTGTAGGAGTACAATTGAGGGTCTTTAACATAATTATTTCCCCAGTGTAATGGTTTTCTACTGAAGGCAAGGCCTTCTTACACAAAAGGCTTTGAGCTGACCCAGTGTCTCTTAGTATGGTAACAGGATATCTTTGTGTGTTGTCAGGAAGTGAAACTGTTCCACTCACTTTGAAAGCAGAGAATGGATCAGACGTGAGGGAGTTGGTCTGGATACAGGTTACAGGTTTCTCTGATTGTGTTGGTTTTTGTGTAGTGGCAATGGTAAGTTTGTATGTTGATGATGTTTTACACTTTGGATGGGTACAATGCAAGATATTATGTCCTGGTTGTTTACAATATGAACAAAATTCTTCACTTTTATCATATTTATAACTAGGTTTCTTAAAATTAATGGCTGGAGGTGTGACCACAGACACAGGGTTATAGCTGGAGGAGAATTTCACACAAGGGATTTTGGGTTTATCACGGCTTTGTACATTTCTATGAATCAGAGCATAACTGTCAGCTAACTGGGCTGTTTTAATGAGATCAGCCTCGCCCTTCTCTTCTATATACAATAAAATATTGAGTGGTAATCTACGTTTCCATTCTTCGAGAGCTACAAGATTAACTAATTCAGAGAAGGTAGATATATTAGTAGCTGACAGCCATTTCTTTAGCATCCTCAGTTTGTTCATGGCAAACTCTAAAAATGTGTCTTTGTCTGGTTTAATATAGTTTCTGAATGTCCTACGATACTGATCAGGGGTGATTTCGTAGGCATCAAGAATAGCTTTCTTCACAAAATCATAATCATCTGAATTCTCAAGGTGATTGAAAGTTTTCTGGGCTTTTCCTACTAGTTTGGGCTGTAAGAGCCAGGGCCATTCCTCTTTCGGCCATTTTAGGTGCTTTGCTGTTCTCTCAAATGTGGCAAAAGATCTCTCTGGATCACTTTCTTCAAATGTAGGAACTAAAGTAATGTTTTTAGCTAAATTAAATGATTTCTCCCTCTGCAAGTTTAATTCTTCTTTTTTGAGCTTAGCAGATTCTTCTAATTGTTGAATTTTGGCAATTTCTATCTGTCTGTCTCTCCCCTTTTCTTCTAACTCTATCTGTCTGTCTCTCCCCTTTTCTTCTAACTCTAGTCTTTTTAATTCGCGATCTTTTTCTCTCTCCTCAAGTTCTAAACGAAGCTTCTCTCGCTCAAATTCTAACCTAGCTTCCGACCAAGAATCGGGATATGGGTTTCTATCCTGATATTGAGGGACGTCAGAGATTTGGGAGTCGCTACCATGACAGCTCAAGGGAGTACAAACAGCTACTGCTTCCTCAGGCAAAAGGTTCCTATTAGTTAGTTCCTGTATTACAAGATTTTTTAACATTTCCTTAGTGTATGAACTTTCATAAGTTATATCAAAATGGTAAGCCACAAACTTCCAATCATCTTTAGAGATGATTCGACCCTGAAGATTTTGTAAAGAAGGTTCTGAACAGAACTGTTTCGCATCAAATTTGTTAGACATGGTTATGTTTTAGTTATAGGTTGTACGAGAAGATCACGGCTCTGTTTACAAACACA
The DNA here is from genome assembly GCA_034508575.1 of Petrolisthes manimaculis. Taxonomy (NCBI): domain Eukaryota; kingdom Metazoa; phylum Arthropoda; class Malacostraca; order Decapoda; family Porcellanidae; genus Petrolisthes; species Petrolisthes manimaculis. Next base: position 34,484 of record JAWZYT010004592.1, read on the forward strand.
GCAGAGATAATATGAATAGTCTTTACCTTATAGACTATGATTAATATGATTAATATGCACTTGCTAAAATGCTGGATGGAGCAAAAATTAATGCTAGCCCCACCTTACCATCAACAAATACATACCAATGACCAGGGAGAACCCTAGTAGTGACGTGTTACATATGAGTCAGGCATGGATACCAACATCTCCCGTAAAAATAATTAGTATAAGTAAATAAGGACAGACATGATCCTGAACCAATGTAAACACGTGAAACACGACTCCGATACACTATACTAAAGGAAGAAGGATTGATGTGTGCACAAGAAGACCCTACTTCTAGTAAATAGTATAATTAATTATAATGGATGTGTGTTTGGTCTAGTATGGTTTAATTTCCCATACAAGACAATATATGAGGGACAATCCTACTCTGAAGATTTAAAATATAATAAGTAGACTCAGGTGGATGTCTGATGTGCGAATTGTGCCAATTTCGTCACAAAAGAGGATATCAAATGATATGAAGATTTTTGGATACTCAATGCCCACCACTGTCTGTCTAGTGTTAATGAGCATGGATGAGTATGAGAAGAGTATTAACCAAGTCCATCCAGTAAACCACTCACTTCCCAAATCTGAACAATGCAATAGTACCCTAGTTTACACAAACCACATAAAAGTATGGAATGTAAATTTAAGTTTGAAGAGCAAAATCTACATTAGGTAAAGTTATCGTGATTGTATTATTATTGATATGAAATTCCCTATAATTTAAGCCCAAGTCGATTAAAGGAGAACAACACACCACCAAGTTCTAAGAGATCCCGGTCAGGCCCCCACATGTAACAAACCCAAGCTTTGACTGAAGTTTACTATACCAAATTTCTTAACAAAATGGCCCCGAAAGATTCTAGGGGTGAACTTAGGGTTTTTACATAAAGAATGAATATGATACTAAGACTTCATTGATGAGAAAAGGTTACTTTAAGGATGTTTCCTTGGGTGTATTGTTCTTCCTCCCTTATAGCTCAGGCCCCAAATTATAGGAAAGAATTAAAGATTTGCAAGATTTTAAACAATTAAATTAAACAATACAAGTAAATAACAAGTAATAATAATTCTGCCCAGACCTATTAAGATTAAACGTAAATTAGCAACACAACAAAGAATATCTGGCAGGTTCATAAAAACATACAAACATTTAAGAACAAAATTAAACAAGAAAATAATTAAATTAAAATAAGGTTATAATCACGATAAACTGTTCCCATATTAAGATGTGGGAAGATCGTAGCTTGATGTCCGTCAGCACACAGGGAGAGAGTACAATCCTGGGAGACCGACACTGGGAAGGAGTTGGTTAACACTGCCCATGTTGGCTTTGGCTTAGCCAGACATTACCTCGGTTCCCGATTATAGTAGGACTGGTAACTCCCAAGAAACACTCTCTCCCTCTGTCGGTCATAGACCGAATTAATGTTGAGGCTTCGAATCACTCGAGGTGGAACAACAGAATGGGGTCGAGACCATGAGTCCGTAACAAAAGAAACACACACACACACGCACACTCACTCTACCCTCCCTTCGTCACACACACACACACACACTCTCTCTCTCTCTCTCTCTCTCTCTCTCTCTCTCTCTCTCTCTCTCTCTCTCTCTCTCCGACACACACACAAACACCTGACACAGTTGTTAGTGCTAAGCAAAGTTGACACATGAGCCATACAGTCATGTTCTCACTTTAATAATAACCTTTGCTGCCATGTTCTGTCTTTGTCTTGTAGATTCTCAACGATATAATACATTTTTTCGTCAGTAGTCTAGTAGTAGTTACACCCGTAGTTTTATAAAAATTGAGGGCCCTTACTGGAGCTCTATGAATTCTCCAAACTATTCCAGGCAACATATTCCCTATTAGAAACACTGAAGCGTTCTGTTGCCTGGATTATTTGGAGTGTTCATAGAGCTCCAGTAAGGGCCCTCAATTTTTTTTATAACTACGATCCTTAGTCCCTTGGTGGAGTCTTTGGGATACTACTGGTTCTTACATAGTAGGTCATGGAGGGAAGAGAAGAGTGTCCCAGTAGGATATATGAGAATGAAGGGGTTTTGTTTTGTCAGCATAGGTTTAGTTAGTTAGTTAGGAAGATTCAGTTTACCCCCGTCAATTTATAGAACAGAGATTGCCCCTTTAATTTAAATTTGTGTCACACCTGAAGGATATGTAAAATCATTGGACATATTTATATATATATATACAAATCGCGACACATTGGCTAAATTTATTCACAGTTGCGATTACTATCTTATAACATCTTTGAAAAATTTGCCAAATATGGGTGAAAATAATATATATAATCACAGACCTGAATAAATTTCCCAAAAGGGTGTAAACTTACTTAACTTAACTTACTAAAACTTGACTAAACTTAATGCCTGAAAATGACTAAGATTATCCTACCACACACCCGATGGCAAATATTTGTCCCTGTCATAGAGTTTTGGGTTTCTAAAAAAAAATATTCTGAATATATACCGTTACCACACCCGATAGGAAATATTTTATACTATGGTAGAGCTTAAAAAAGATGAACATAAATTGAATACCACGATAGGAACTATTTTATACGATGGTAGAACTTAAAAATGCCTCAACAGAAAAGATGATCATATTTTTACTGTGTGTGTGCGTGTGTGTGTGTGTGTGTGTCTAGAGAAATTTGTCCACAAGAACGACTAGGCTAGACTAATGGGGACATACATGGGTTTGTGGTTGTTTAAGATATCATATACCGGTATACATGACAAGGGGCTTTCAACAAAATGAATAAAATATCACTCCTTCTCTCAATTTATCTCTCTCCATTTTATATGTGTGAGTGTTTGTGTATTTTTGACTTATGTGCATCTCTCTCTCTCTCTCTCTCTCTCTCTCTCTCTCTCTCTCTCTCTCTCACAAGGAGGGGAGAATGCCATGTAAAATTGAGAAAAGCAAACCAAAATATATATATGATGAATAAGAAACTAGAGTAAATAAAGGTGAATTCACTCCTTCCTTTCCTCAGAGGGTCGGGATGGAGTGGTGGAAATTGAAGGGTAAATTCTGATTCGTATAACCTACATGAGAGAGAGAGAGAGAGAGAGAGAGAGAGAGAGAGAGAGAGAGAGAGAGAGAGAGATGCACATAACAGTCAGATATAAACATACGCACACAAAGACAAACACACACAGATAAAATGGACAGAGAGAGAGAGAGAGAGAGATGCACATGACAGTCAGATATAAACATACGCACACAAAGACAAACACACACAGATAAAATGGACAGAGATTCAGATTCAGATTTATTTATTAAGCTCAGACTTTTTACAAAGTATGGAGCACAATTTCCATATACCATTTACCCAATACACATACATTTCATTTATCATAATATACTAAAATAGTTTTAGTACTGCCTTGACGAACATGGCTAAGTTATTTTGTATCCTGTACCTAGAATCCTGCAATAGCTGAACAAACTTAAATTGATTTGGTGCACTTCTATAATACATAGGTATGTATTGATTTCTCAATCTCAATATTTCTTGATTCCTACATACAAACAAGACATGGTATTCATCTCCCAACTCATTCTCATCACATTTTGTACAAAATCTATTTTCTCTTGGTGTGTTGTTATACTTACCAGTGACAATAGGTAGTCTATGGTTACCTGTTCTAAATCTACACATAGAAATTCTTCCCTGTTCTGATAATCTTATTAAATAATTTTGAAATATAAACTGATCCTTATGTAAAATATATGTACGGCATGAAGATTTATTGAGTAACGTGGCATTCCATTCTGTTAGCCATTGATCTTTAACATTCCTTTCAAAGGCAAGTTTCACCCACCCTAGATTACTTCCATTTTGTTCAAGCCATATACCAGACATACCTGAATCATCTAACAATGATTTTACATACTTTATCCAAGGTGACCTAAAGCTTTTTTCATCATGCATTTTCAAAAGACACTGATACATTATGTGACTAAATTTTCCTTGTTTACCATTAATTAATCTTAACCAGTAACCTAGCATTCTACTTTTAATGTGAACATTGACAGGATATTTACCTACTTCTCCATATGCCATAAGATTACAAGTGGTCTTTCTAATACCAAGAATATGCTTAAGAAATATTAACTGTACACTCTCTATTTCCTTGTATATCTTATATCCCCAGATCTCACAACCATATATTAATACTGGCAACACCAATGCATCGAATAATTCTAATTGTAAATCAATTGGTAGACTAAATTTCCGGCATTTTGCAATCAAACTATACATTGCTCTCCTTCCTTGCTGACAAAGATACTCCTGACATATCTTAAAACTTCCATTATAGTTCAAAGTTACACCCAAATATTTATATTCATCTACTACCTCGATTTGTTCCCCTTTAAATTGAAAATTATAATTTCTTACATAATCTTTCCTCTTAGTAAATACAGTTATTTTAGTCTTTCTACAATTTATATCTAACTTCCACCTATCACAGTATGTTTCCATAGCTCTAAGTGCATTGATAATACCTTTTTCATCTTCAGCCAAAATAATAGTGTCGTCTGCATACATCAGAACGAGAACTTTGAGCATAGTGTCAATCCATTCATCACCTATTTTAACAAAATCACAGTTGTTGTCAAGTAAATGATCTTCAATATCATTTACGAACAAAGAAAATAACATTGGTGATAGGTTTTCTCCCTGCCTTACCCCACTATAGCTTACAAAATAATCTGAATACTCCTGGTTACCCAAAACACATGACTTAATATTATTGTACATATTCTTGACAACTCTCATAACCTTACCATCAACTCCTACATTTAGTAATTTGTACCACAAACCATCCCGCCAGACAAGATCAAAAGCTTTCCTATAATCAATATACAAACAAAACAATTTCTTCTTCCTGTTCAAAAACAAATCAATCAAACTCTTTATTACAAACACATGGTCTATAGTGGAATATCCTTGTCTAAAGCCTGCCTGGATTTCTTTAATAACTTGGTTTTCTTCACAAAAATCAGTCAATTTTACATTTAACAGGGTAGTAAATAACTTTCCTAAACATCTTAAGAGTGTGATGCCTCTGTAATTATTCACATCGTTAATTTTTCCAACATTCTTATAGATAGGTACAATGACTCCAACTAACCAGTCATCTGGTATGTCTCCTGTGTCTAAAACCTTATTAAATAATTTAACATACAAAGGACACATCACCTCCTTTGTGCTCTTAATATATTCATTTATAATATTATCAACGCCACTGGCTTTATTATTCTTAAGCTTACTAATGCATCTTAGCACTTCATCTTCAGTTACATTTTTATTTAATGGGGCATTACATTGGAGGTCAATATTTATTTCTAGGTGTTCATTACCATGTTCTGTTTCACCTAGTCGCTTAAAATGTTCCTTAAACTCCGTGACCAAAATTGGTATGTCAGATTTTTTCTTTGTTTGTTGCAAAATTTGCCAATACAACTTGGAATCTTTGGTTTTAGCATTTCTTAACTTTGAGATGAAATCTTGTTTTTCTTTTGTCTGTACTCTTTTAATTTCTTGCTTGTACTTCTTGCTCTTTGCAATCATGTCATTATAGGAAGTTTCGGTTTCCAAAATGTTGTTTTTATGTTTGGCTTTATGATATTCTTGTCTACTCACATAACATTGCTTGTCATAAGTTAACATTGTCCTGCTGTTCGATTTTTTTGTGAATTTTTTCGATTTTGGAGGAAAAGTTTTCAAGGCTGTATCCAAAAGTATTTTTTTCAACTCATTAGTTATCTCATTAACAGTTTTATGATCAGCAGTTTCAATTACACTTAGAACATAGTCATAGTTTATGTTTTGGGTATATTCGTCAGTTTTCCTCTTATCCCATTTACCTGGTTTAATATTTTTCTCACCGAGATTCACTTTTTCTATTCCTCTCATTCCCATTGGAACAGAGGGATTCTGTTCCTTTTTCTGATAATTCTTAAGAGTAAAGGCTATACCACAATGAACATCCGAGAAAAGTGGGTCAAAATCATAGACCTTAAATGTTTGCACCATAGTTAAAAGTACAGGGGAACCAATTATATAGTCTACAACGGTATTAAAAACAGTAGTTGCCTTACCAATCCTTAAATCATCATCTACTCTCCCGTTAAATATACACACCATATTATTCTTGCACATATCCAACAACTTTTTGCCATAACTATTCACATTACTTGTGTCACATGAATACCTCTCTATAGGAATGTTATGCTTCATCAAATTACTTATCATGTCCAATATAATTGTTGACTGGTCATCATCTAGAACATAATCACTTACATAGTCAATGTCAGGAACAACATTCGTGTGTGCATTAAAGTCACCACATAATACATGATAATAGTCATCAACATAATAATCCAACAACAAATTATCCAATGATTCCAAAAGCTCTACACTTGAATATCTAGAATTACTTGGTGGGATGTAGACAGACGTAATAATCACATGTTTTTCTAACCCTAGACGAGCCTTATCAAGAATAAGTGATAGGTATGAATCTGAAGTCCCACGTATAAGTTTCAACCAATTCTTCAATTCACTTTTAGCAGCAATCATAATTCTACCTGATCTTTGTAAGCCGCTTTTGCTTCTTACACGAAATTTCGAAGTCAATGGTATCGAGCGAGTCCTTCACATTCTGCATATCAATTTCATCACATTTTATTTCACTAAAACACAGTAAATCATGGCTTTTACACAAATCAACAAACTCTGGAACTTTTAATTTGCTTTTAAGACCACAAACATTTAACGATAGAATAGAAATTCCTTTAACTATCACTGACACATTTCCCTCGCTACCACTAACTCCTGTCTTACCTCGGGGAACAGTATGTTTTGGTAAGCAAGGTTGTGCTCCATGCTTGTACTACACATTATTTTCCTACACGATATGGTCCATATGCAGTCGTTTCCAGTCCGGTGTCACGATACCTACTTTACTCAATTCGTCTGGAGTGTTGATCTCTATGGCACGGTTCGGTTCGTCAGTCAGCCAGGCCAGAATCTTGCCGTTCCTTGTCGTAACATTCTTTACATTAACTTGTTCTTTCACCATTCGTCTCATAGCAGATCGGAGAGGCGTCAGGTCTTCATTGACAAACACCCGAATGTCTTTTTTCTTCAGTTCACCTTTTTTACGTAGAATTGCATTTCTCTTCTTTCTTCTACATAATCGCACAATGACAGGGCGTTCACGGTCTTGAGGCTTCCCTAATCGGTGAACCACTGATATGTCATCGGCTTGTAGATTGACACCCATATTCGAAGCAAGCTCTACCACTTTCTCTTCTAGTGCTTCCTCACTCTCTTCACTTTCCTCTTCAATTCCATAAATGCGTAGGTTATCACTTCTTTGATATTGCTCCAACCTGTCGCACTCGTACTTCATTAGCAAGGCTTGCCGTTGTAACGAAAAGCTAACAGCTGCTTGACTTTTCACTACTTCGGTTATCCTGTCCATGACTGTTGTCATGGCGGCGGTCACTGAGACAGTAATTACCTTGGCAATTTCAGGTAGTAAAGTGTCGATTACGTCCTTTGCCGTCTTCGTCATGTCCCTCCTCTTGCTGATAGATATAGCTTTCAGCTCTTCCTCCACTTTCTCCTTCACAAACTCCTCCATATCCGTAGAAACAGGTCCAGCCATAGTATAAACGATTCCCAAGTGATGTAGGTAACTACAGGAGCTCAAGCAGGCACGTCCACTCGCCAAGACAGAGAGAGAGAGAGAGAGAGAGAGAGAGAGAGAGAGCAGCAACATGTTTATCTTGTCTCATACACATTCGTGGATTTGGTAGTTTGTTTAAACGTATAAATTATGATATAATATTAAGAGTTTTGTGAGCAAGTGAAAATTTTAATGTATGGTCACTCACTCCTGCCTAGCTAGTCATGATTTTGAAAGTGGAGGAGGAGGAGGAGGAGGAGGAGGAGAAGAAAAAGGAGGAGGAGGAGGAGGAGGAGGAGGAGGAGGAGGAGGAGGAGGAGGAGGAGGAGGAGGAGGAGAAAAAGGTGGAGGAGGAGGAGGAGGAGAAGAGCAATGAAGCAGAAACGAGATGTAGTAAAGAGAATAGATGGGATGAGTGAAGCTAATGAATGAGAGAAGGAGGAAGGGAGAAAATGAAGGAGATAAGAAAGAGATAGGAGAAAGATTAAGGAAAGAGCGAGGAGAGACGGGATGAGAAGAGAGAAACGCGTAAATGAAGAAAGGAAGAGGGAGTAGAGCGAGAGATGCATGAACAGTAAATGAGAACGGAAGAAGGGAGATGGAAAGGAGGGCAAAGGATGGATGGACCAATGGAAGGAGAGGAAGGAAGGTGTGAGATTAAGAAAACGAGATAGAGAAGGATGGAGGGAGACAAAGAGAGGGGAGAGAGAAATGGCGAGAGAGTATAAAACAAATTTAAAAGAGGTTAGGGAGAAAATAGAAAAAAAGTGGATGATGAATTTTGGAATAAGGAAAAGGAGAAACATAGATGAAAGAGGAAAGGATGAGTAATTGGAAAAAGTGGGGGAAAAAAGAAAGTATGGAAGGACATAGAAATAAAGAGATGGATGGAAAATAAGATGAGAAATTTAAGGAATTAGGTGAATGGGGAAAGTATGGAAGGAGATGGAAATAAAGAGGTGGATGGATAATGAGAAGAGGAAGGAAGGAAGTAGGTGAGTGGAAGGAGATAGCAATAATGAGGAGGAAGGAAGGAAGGAAGTATAGTTGAACGAGGAAAGTATGGGAAGGAGACAGAAATAAAGAGGTGGATAGATAATGAGACGAGGGAGGAAGAAAGGAAAGAAGGAAGTAAGTAGGTTAGGTGGAGTCAGTTTGGTATGAGTGGAGTCTGGCTGATGTCAATGTATGGTATAGGCTAGTATGGTAAAGTCATGGTCTAATGTACTGCAACCTGGTGAATAAAAGCGAGCTATATGAGTTAATTTTATGAACCAAAATTGCACACCAACAGCTATAGTTTCCGATCATTTTTCGAAGCCATCTCATTGGAAGATGTTGCAGTACAGTCGGCGGCATAAGTCCTGTCGCCTCAACTGCTTCACCGAGACAGGCAGTGTTCATAGACTCGAGAAATACACACGTTTTTTACACCTAATAATCTCGAGTCTATGAACATCACGTGCCTCGGTGAAGCAAGAGAGAGTGAGAGAGAGAGAGAGAGAGAGATTATGGGTTAAATTCGTGGTGTGTATGTATGAGAGAGAGAGAGAGAGAGAGAGAGAGAGAGAGAGAGAGAGAAGAGAGAGAGAGAGATTATGGTTTAAATTCGTGTTGAGAGAGAGGTAGAGGCAATGATTATGGCTTAAATTTGTGGAGAGAGAGAAACAAAAACAAAAACAAAAACAACACAAATATAAAAAAAACTTAAGAGTATAGATGAATGAGAAACCCAGACTTAATAATAATAAAAATAATAATAATAATAATAATAAAATAATAAAAAAATAGTAATAAAAATAATAAAAAATAAATAAAAAAAATGTGTGCTTTATCAACTTTTGCACGTATTGACTAAACTGCTTCTTCCGCTTTATTAAGGACCCTGTGATCGTGTATAACATTAGAGACTTCTGATTCCTCCTGACCATGCCACGAAACAAGCTCAATTCCCTATAGGTGGTGTTTCGTGGCAATATTTGAAGGATTCATTTTTCTCCAACTATAAATTAATTAGAGTGTTATTGGGGAGGGCCAACATTTGACTTGGGTGTGCAAACATATATAGTGTTTATTATTATTATTATTATTATTATTATTATTATTATCATTTCTATTTATGTGATTACTTTCCTTATCATCAAACTCATCATCATCATCTCGTTACCTCTCTTCTTTTACATACCGGTATACATTTCATTCTATCTTCCTCACACATTTACATTACATTCTCATCAGTAAATATCTCCTTTCCTCCCTCTCTCCTATCCTTCTCATCCCCCCTTACATTTTTACCTATCTTCCCTCTCCCCTATTTGCTTTCATTCTAACTTACTTCCCTCATTCTCTGTCTTTCCCTCATCCTTCCTTCTCTACATCTCATCATTCATACATTCCTTCATCTCTCTCTCTCTCTCTCTCATCGTTATACTTCATTTGTTTTGTGTGTGTGTGTGTGTGTGTGTGTGTGTGTGTGTGTGTGTGTGTGTGTGTGTGTGTGTGTGTGTGTGTGTGTGTGTGTGTGTGTGTGTGTGTGTGTGTGCGTGTGTGCGTGTGCGTGTGCGTGTGCGTGTGCGTGTGCGTGTGCGTGTGCGTGTGCGTGTGCGTGTGCGTGTGCGTGTGCGTGTGCGTGTGCGTGTGCGTGCGCGTGCGCGTGCGCGTGCGCGTGCGCGTGCGCGTGCGCGTGCGCGCCCTTGCCCTTGCCCTTGCCCTTGCCCTTGCCCTTGCCCTTGCCCTTGCCCTTGCCCTTGCCCTTGCCCTTGCCCTTGCCCTTGCCCTTGCCCTTTACGTAAACACTTCATGTACGTTATGAATAAACTTACATCTATACTTACGCATATGTATGAATGTATGTATGGGTACATGTATGTATGTAGGATATGTACCGGTATTTATGTATGTATGTATGTATGAAAATATGTACCTGTCTTTATGTCTGTTTATGTATAATTGTATGAATGTATGAATATATGTATATAAAATAGTATGTATGAATGTATGTACTTACTGGTATGTATGTCTATGTAGGTATGTATGTATGTATATGTATTCAGTTATTTTTATCTATGTAAGTATGTACTGTATATTTGTATTGTATGTATTTATGTACCCTATGTATGTGTGCATGGTGTATGTATCTATGTATATATGTTTGTATAGTGTATTTATGTACGGCATGTTTGTATTAATGTATTTATATGTATAGTGAATGTATGGTGTATGTATGTATTTATGTATAGAGCTGGCAGGGTGTATGTATGTATGTTTGTATGGTGTATGTATGTGCGGCATGTTTGTTTGTATGTACGTATTTATGTATATATGTTTAGTGTATGGTGTATGTATTTATGTATGTATGTGTGCATGCTGTATATATGTATGTATGTAGGTATGTATATATGTATAGAGCTGGCAGGGTGAGTGAATACCTGTGAGAGAAGCTTGCCATCAGATCTCTCTCTCTCTCTCTCTCTCTCTCTCTCTCTCCTTTATCACTTGCTTCTCTTTCTCCCCTACCATTTCTTTATTCTCTTCTATTTTGAGGCAAATAGATCTAAAAACAAAGACACATAAACACACACACACACAGACAGAGAGAAAGAGTTACATATACATAGAGTTACATAGAATCACAGACCACAACAGACCTTACGGTCCACACGGGGTGATCTGATTAGAAGGCTACTGGTAGAGAATGAATTTCTCCCCAGTGATAGTCGTAGGTAAGGATAGCAAAGTAGAAGGCTCTCTCCCCACCCTCCACTCCCTCCGGCCTGAGCCGTACTGGAAATAAAGTTAGGAGTCAGAACCTTGTTGAGTTGGTAGAGAAAACTCCACAAGGAAATTTTATAGGAAAGATAGAAAGTAGTTGAAATTTGGCTAACTTGCCACCTGTAATGGGCAAAAAATTATTCATTAGTAAACATCGAAAGTTGGGGATTAGATGCAAGATGTTTATCTAAGCGACGCTTGAAGCTGTCTATGGTATTACAGTCTATTACGTTACGGGGAAGCCCATTCCATACGTTGACGACTCGGTTAAAAAAGAAATTCTTGGATTCGTGTGAATTAAAAGATTTACCTATGATTTTGCAGCCGTTACCTCTCGTGTAGTTTGATTGATCGATATTGAAATATTTGTTGCAGTCCATATTGTCTATGCCTTTGATTATTTTGAATACCTGGATTAAGTCACCTCTCAATCTACGTTGTGCTAGTGGAAATAGTTAAAATTCATTTAGCCGCTCTTCATACGTTTTGTTTTGTAGACATGGTATCATTTTAGTAACTCTGCGTTGGACTCGTTCCGATTTTGCTATATCTTTCTGGTAGTACGGGCACCAGGCTTGGACACAATAAACCATAAGGGGACGGACCAAGGAATTATACAAAGTGAGGATTGTGTCTTTGGACTTATACTCGAATGTTCTGCCAATAAAGCCGATAGTTTTATTTGCTTTCTTAATTACTTCCGTACATTGCTGACTGGGTTTTAGGTTACTTGATATTGTTACCCCTAATTCTGTCTCTTGATCCACGCTTTTAATTTGATTACCATTTAATGAGTAGTTTGCTGTTACGTTATGATGACCGATGTGGAGTACTTTACATTTATCTGCATTGAAGGACATTTTCCGAGTTTTCGCCCAATTCGACAATTTATCGAGATTATCTTGCATTTCTTTAGTTTGTGCATTAGTGAGTACTGTATTTGCAATTTTAGTGTCATCGGCAAACTTCGTTATTATGCATGAGAGACATTCATCTATGTCATTTATGTAAACTAGGAATAGAATTGGGCTTAAAATTGACCCTTGCGGTACCCCACTCGTAACGCCAGTCCAATTAGATGATTTTCCATTTATTACCATGCGTTGTTTACGGTTTCTTAGCCAGTTCTCTATCCATCTTACGGTATCGCCTTGGATTCTGTGAGATTTTAATTTACTTATTAAGCGTTTATGGGGAACTTTGTCAAAGGCTTTTTGGAAATCTAGATAAATTATGTCTACTGCTTTACTCTTATCATATTCATTGAAAATGTCGTTTAAAAAGTCTAGTAGGTTCGTTAGGCAAGAGCGTTTGTTACGAAAACCGTGTTGAATGTCTCTGAATAAGTTGTTTTCCTCTAAGTGATTTGTAAGTTTATCTCGTATGATTGTCTCTAGCATTTTGCATACTACTGAGGTTAGGCTGATAGAGTGATAGTTACTAGGTAAAGATTTGCTGCCTTTTTTAAATATTGGTGTTACG